>DWNE01004464.1:0-15147 GCA_018249875.1 Cecropterus toxeus
CAAGAATTGCTTCACGCTAGAAATAGGTGTGACGGTGGTACTTCCCCGGTCGAACTTCATTGGTTCTACCACCTGGCGAAATTAATAAGCTTCATCACGCATGTCCTAGGCTTTCCATGTTTTCAAAATTCCAGAAAGTCTATCAATCTGCATTTAGCCCATACGGTGGGATTTTGACTAAATAGATTTTTTTAAGTTAAGTGATTAAATTGGATTTGATAATGTTGATTCTTCTTGCCATAATTATAATCAGTATTTAAATTAATGAAGTGGTTAGACTGATTGACATAAAATATATATATATATAAATTAATAAAACTTTCTACACTCAAAGCCTCACTGGGCTATTTTCTGTATAATGGCTGGCATGGAGATACAAAAAAGTATACACAAACATGTTGTCTCCAAACAGAAATCTAAATTATTGAGATATCTGGCCAGGGTAGTGTATACACAAACATGTAGATTCCAAACAGAAATCTAAATTAATTATTTAGATATCTCTGGCCAGCAATCATAACCAGCTTGTATGATATAAAAAGGTATTTTAATATATGTTACCTTGTATTCTATCAAGTATATCTGGATGTATTCATTCCAAGCTAATACTACTTTCTCAACAACTGTTGGTTTGTAAATTGCCTCCTCTATATATCCCATTGATCGCCGAATCATGTCTTCTGTGAGAACTGAGTTAATTGAAGTGTACCCTTCTAGCAGTTGCCATTTCTCTTCATTAAATTGCATTTGCAAGGTAACATATACATTTCCATCTTCATTTTTCTAAAACAGTAAATTCTTGAATATTCCAACATTACTTTGAACAAAATTTGTGTGAATACAATAAACTTATTTATTTTTGGCATTGTCAATATCTTCAAAATAGGACAGCAATAATGGCAAAAAAATAAAAAGGGCCAATTAAATATTTAAGGCTTCGTTCCTTCTTACACTTATCAATATCATAATTATGTAGACAAAGTCCATGAATGTTAATGTTTGCATTATATGGCACTCTTATTTGAGTGCAAAGCAGGCACCAGTATGCTTTGCACTCAAATAAGATTGCCTTAGCATGCAATGCCTATTATCCTTTTTTTAATAAAAAATACTTTAAATATATATGGATAATGGAATTTGATTTCTTTTACATTTAAAATAATTTTACACTCAAAAACCTACCTTAACTTGGCCGGCTTTTAGCATGATAGCTAACATTCTTTTATAAAACCAATCACTAGCTCCAGCACCATTCCCAAGTATCTTTTTCTTCGGAATTGCTCTTAGATCAGGTGGAATGTCGACTTCATTCTCAATATTTACTTTACCTGTAATGTCTAAATCCCAAGGATCTGGTCCTACTTGAATGTCACATTGTACATTAACATACAATACAAAGACCATGCACGATATTATGCTTAACATTCTCTCAAACATTTTGGAAATGACCTCGTGGTTCTTATCAGTATCTTTTTATAGGTATTGTTCGTTATTCTTGACGCAAATAATTTTGTAATATAGAACGTGTAAGGCATCCAAATCCAATTAATTGTAATAATTCAAAATATATTGCAATACACTACGCTGAGTGCTAACATAACAATAAACGAATTACGTTATATGAATAATTTGAATCAAAATTACATTATTGACAATTTGACATCAGTATTCAGTAATGAGTGACGTTGACAATCATTTTGACTTGAGAAGTTGAGTGTATAGCAAACATGTTATCAGCTGAGTGTCAAAATACAAACCGAATTTGATGTAGGTGTATAATTATGATGGAATAAAATATTTATACAGACTAAATTTAACCCATATTAAATGAGTTCGCAATATTTTTCACATTAAGTGTGTCTTCACCTTCTACCTTCAGTAGAGTTAATTACATACACAGATAATACTTTAATAGAGTTGTTTTTAATCTGTGGTTATCATTTATTGTTGTAGGAAAAAAAATATTACTTACTAGGGATGTGACTTGGTTCAGCAAATATCGATTTTTATATTAATCGATTTCATATTTTAATCAAACAATCGATTTTGCAAAAATCGATGTTTTTACAATAAATAATCGTATTTTTTAAAATCGATTTTTTTGTTTTTTTTATTCTAAAATTAGCCCCCAAATACTTTTTGTTCATTTAGTTGATACTTTTTAAGCAAAATTCCACAAGTTATAGGCATTAGATAGCGTTGCAAGTAATTCTATTATAGAGCTGCTGTTAAAATATCGAAAATACCAAAAACAACGAAATAAATAATCTTTCAAATAATTCAAAGCTACGACAAAAAATCGAAAGTATAGATAAAAAATCATTTAACTTAAAATCGATTACTTATGGTCAATAAACCGATTTATAAAAATTGATTATCCTAAAAAATCTATTACTTTTTCACATCCCTATTACTTACTGTCCTTACTGACATTGTGGTTGTAGTGACAAGTCAAGTCAGTCAAGGATTTTACATGTGAATGATGTGAATATAATAATAGTAAATACACTGTAATTCTCAAAGAACAATTGTAAAAAATGTCCTCTATTGATTTTGATCCCTCAATAAAACTTTGTCTAAAGTATTTGCATTCTAGTGATTCTGATTCTACGGAACAGTTGCGGCTTACACTAGACGACATAATCCGGCAAAACTATGGCAACGCAAAGACTCTTGGCAATGTTCTGCCGAAGAAATATCTTAATGAGGAGAGAATGGAATCTCCGTCTAGGTCGAAACATAAGAGTGATAAAGGTTCAAGCGTAGTTAAAACTGTGCCGATTCCGCAGCCAAGCCCTCAGCAGATACAAATTCCGGAACGTGAAGACGACGATGGTTCAGGCTTGGATGGGGAGCTGGCTTTTGATCTCTTAGAGGAGGACTTGACATGTGCCGTGTGCCGGCAAATAGCAGTGCAAGCTGGAAACCGTCTGGTTGAATGTGGGGCCTGCCGTGCTTTGTATCACCAGGTATTATTTTTAAACCAATATATTTTGAAGGAGCTATAATACATCTCAGTCGTGTTATTTAGTCATTGTAGGAAAGCTGTATTCTACTACAAATAAAACTAGTAATCTGAAGTCCTTTACGGATGATTTTCTACCTACCTCTGAACATTTAATATGACCCAAACTGTGTTATAAATGATCAAAGTCATAATATAGCTCTGAATTATTTGGTATACATTGCCATTTGGTGTAGTACTAATTTTATTACGGTTCTATTATTTTTAAAAGTAACTATTCCGATTGGACTCAATAATAGCTATCATATTTATAGGAATGCTAGCTGTATGCAGGATTATTTATAAAACTGTGACTTTAATATTATTTTTTTATAATATTCCAAATCAACATTTAACTTATTTCAATGTATGGAAAATTGTAGGTAGTTTTTCATGTATTATCTTTTGTTTTCAGGATTGCCATAAACCAGTAATCAGTGACGACGATATAAGTTCAGGCTGGCAATGTGCCACATGTCTAGCATCTCAAGGGTTTGCTGTAGAGTTTGCAACAAAACCATCCACTGCTCCTAAGTCGCCCACTCATATATCAGAACCCACAACACCAGTAAAAATATCCTCCAGTAGCTCTGCATCATCATCCCCATCAAAAGTTGTAACACCAAATGTCAATATAATATCGGCAGATAAAAGATTACAGATTATGAAAAAGAAGGCTGCTAAACAGCATGAGAAGAAAAAAAGTAAATGACGAGAGCCCATACTCCACTTGCCTCAGTTGTAAATTGTTACATGAATCAAGGACTATTATTTGCATCAAGCTATGGACTCTTATATAACACTTGTAACATTACATGTTTGACAACAAGCCTTGTAGTATAATTGCGTCACACGTTTAGGGGTAGGGGGTCGATAAAGTCTGACATTATGTGACAAAGGGTAGGGAGGGGAGTTAAATTTAGTGACGTCACATATCATTATATGTATGTGAACATTAAAATTCGAAAGTTTTTACTACATAAATACTTCAATAACCATAATTTTAACTTTATTTTTATTGTATAATAATTTAAAGTAAATAAATGTAATTTTGGCTTTGCTGTTCTAATTTAAAAATTTCCTTGGCTAAGATTGCAAAATATGTGAAATGAAAAAACATTACAGAGGAGGGAGGTCTCACAAATGTGACCATCTGTGGTGAGAATGGCAAAATTCCTGTGACGTAATTTATGAATGGCCCTAAATGTGTGTTTTCTTGGCTTCACCCTGTCAATTGAAATATATATGCACCTACCGCATAAATCATTTTTAAAAATTAGAACCACACAAATATGACATAAAGCTTTAAATGAATCGTAACCACAATTATATTTGAATGGTTGGAATTGAGTTAATAAAAAACTATTTGTTGGCGATTTAATAAATCTTCTATAACCACGTTCACGGAGGCCCTTAAGCATAAATTGTGAAATGATATATTTCACTAACCGCTTTCTATAAAAGTAGATCAAAAAATATGGTTAATAGATCTGTGACATAAGTGATATGAATAATGGTCCTTGGAGGCAGTTGGAGGAAGTGGATAAGCCATTTCATTAGATAGGTATATTAAGCAACTAATCCAAGAAAATGTCAGTAAAAAGTAAAGTAATGTTATACATATATATTAAGTGCAAACTTTATACTTTGTGCACTACATTCATCGAAAATAATCAGTACAATTTGTAGAATAACGATAGAATATATATGAATACACTATAAATTTTTACCGATTAGCATAAAAAATTAATAAGTGAAGTCATGCACCTTGGGGTACTAATGTAGATAAATTATTTTAAGAAAATTTGTATGTAAAGGTGATTCCATTGAAACTGTTTGTGTATTTCAATTGTACTTACCTTGCTTAGTGCTAATCTTATAAATACATATTTGTTTGAATAATAAACTAAAACAGTATGTAATTCTTTTTATTTACACTTTTTGTAATACTGATGCATGAAATACTATAACTGCATATGTAAGAATAGAATAAAGGTGTAATCCTTAATAATAAAAAGTCTTGTCTTTTTTATGTTTCATTTACCTTACCTTTGTAGTTACTGCGATCGTAAATATATTTTTATTCAAACACTACATAAGTAATTAAAAATACCCAATAGAAATCATCTAGGTATAGAAAATATGAACACTTGATTGAATTTATTTTAATAATAAGCACGATCAAATGATTATACCTACTCCTGCTTCTTTAAGGCAAACCTTTAATATTTGGCTTTTTCGTACCACTTTCCACTGGTACTAGTAAGTATTATAAAAATGCTCGAGTTAAGACTTAAATTCTCGTGTTGTAGAGTCCAGTTGAGTTTAAAGTCCGAGTCCTCAAAACCTAACTATAATAAGCGCACAGAGATAGGTAATAGTAATATTACACTTATTACTCTGTGAAATCGCTATAACCATAATGGATCTAACACGCACTGGATTATGAGTATGGGTGTTCAAGGCACTCACGACGAAGGATAAAAATCATAGTATGGGGCGAACTCTGAAGCTACACAACTTTCGCTTCAAGATTAATCTGCTTGACGGTGCATTTAATATTCAGTATTCAAAACAAATGTCGGATCTTATGTTTAATCTAATGTGAGGTTACGAGACATCGCTGCATTTTGTTGCGAAATTCATTCAAAATTTTTAATGACGCTTGAATCACTAGCACATAGATAGATATAGGTACAACTTGAACTATTTAGTTTTATGTTTGAGTTACTTAGGTACCTAATAGATTTGTATAGATCCGCATTAGACCATTAATAATGTGTTGCCTCGATTAAACAAGTGATCCGCGACGATTCATAAACGACTGGTCAGTAGGCAGAAATAAAAAGCAAGTATACAAATCGATAACGATTGGACTGACTATACTTACCTATGCGAATTAACGTGCATACTCAGTTCGTTCGTGATAAAATCTTTCAAGCTGTAGCGTGGGTTCATGTCGTCTGGGGCCGAAGTTTAATTCGCCGCTCACCCATTTAAGAATGATAGTTTTCCATATCTGTGTCTCTGCAATTTCACGACCAAAAAAGGTAGCTAAATCTTAGTATATTCTGCCGCTCAATGGCCTCTTCTGCCCCCTCCTCCGCTATTCCACTGCCTACAAGCAGACAACTCGACTAAGCTATTTAATCGATATAACAATGGTAGGTATACAATAAAAGCGATTGGGCCCATGCGGAGAGTGTAGAACGTTAAAAACAAATATGACTCCGATCTTATAAGACCACAAAATTTCGCTGCAAGTTGTAGAACAATTGCTAAAATTCGTTCAATGCCGAATCTCGTACCGCCATGCGAATGGTTGAGAGCGTAGATAGCATTAGGAATGCTTATAGCTAAATATTTGAAAAAAAAAAAAACATTATGTAAGTACAGTATGCAACTGTGTCGAACCTACGTGACTACATTTACCGTACCCTATAAGTTAAAATCTAAAATTTCCGAGTGAATCGTGGTACAAGTTCACATTAAACTACGTTCCCAAATTATTTTGAACGTTTACCGTTAACATTTGGTAAATCTTAGATTTTCGTAATTTTTCGTGGTTCAGGATTTTATTTAATAAGTAGGCAATTGTGAAATAAGTTTATTTGTAACTACATTATTTGGGCGACACTGTCGCCCAAATTCCAAAGCATTTATACATTCCAATTACAGTAAATCTACCGTAGATATTTCTAATCTTTTACTATATAGCTACACTAATGCTAAGATAACATTGTATGAACCTGCTGTTATTTTTTTATCGTCATAATTACCTACACGGAGTCAGTTGAGAAAGTTGTCAAAAGGTGGCCTTTTTTTCGTCAACGAAATACCTACTCTTCTTTCTTTCTCAAAATCACAGTAAATATACCCTTTGATGACATTTTTTATACTTATTTAATTTTACTGTAAGTATTTCCTACGTACTGTAACAGAGAATGTCAATAACAGAAATTTTGTACAAAATACTTAGCTACTGTATTTTTAAATAGGATGGACTAATTTTTATTTTATAATCTTGATTTGGAAGGAAGCACTGGGAACATGAGAATGGGACATGTTGCCCGACGTTCAATTTAGAATTCAATTGGTTTAGGTACAGTATCTTTCTTTTAATTTAAACGCAGTTTTATGTAGATACCTAGGTAGGAACCTACTGTTTATAATGTATTAAATATTATAAACTTGGTAATAGATTTTCATTCATATTTAGAAACATTATCATGTGACATCTTCGCATTATTCTTAAGTACCTAAGCATGAACAGGTCGATAGGTAATGGGTAGCCTACACCTTTATTAAAAAAATCATGATACACAACATAATTCTAATCCTAATTTGTAGCAGGTAACCTTAATATACTTACTATATACCATCATACCACCACAATATACCACCAATGTAGAAAATACTTATTTACCGATGTAGTTATTAAATCCATGAGTCAAAAATTAAAGCTTCATGAAGCTTCAACCTGCAACTCGAGTGTGCTCTGAATAATTAACGCTTACTGTTCGCGTTCAAACTCGCCTAGACATATACCTATCTAAAATGATCGCTTAGATATCTATTTTCCCAGGTGCAATGCTTCGGGAATTGTAGGTAAGTACCTACTTACCTACTTACTTTAAATCTTATGTGCGGTAGATCATTGTGTTACGCGAATTGTCAACTCAAAAAATTGGTAGATGATAAGTATCTATTCTTACGTAAAGTTTTTAATATTTAAATATTTACGTTACTGTTAAGCATAATCCGATTGACGTTGTAATTTTATCCACGTAGAAAAAATAATAAATAGTATATAAGATGTTGTTTAAAATTACGTGGACTTTACATTTCTTTGTTTTTTGTACTTTGTAGTTTCGTAGCAGCGGTCTTACATTCTATAGTGTGCAGATATAACTGTACTGTAAATATATCTACTTGAACATGCATTAAACATTTTCGCTTGTATAAACATGAAACCGAAGCTGAAGTGGCTTATCCTTAGTTACAAAGATTTTATCTTTTTCTGCGACACAACTGTAACCAATCAAGGAAGCCATGCGTTCCAATTGGTTGGATCTCAAAGAGGGCGGGATGGGTTAGATGGGATGCTGCGAAACATTTCGGGATTAGACTTTATTCCTTAAAGCGTGGAGCTTAGGTTGAAGTGATTGAAACATATCTGAAATGTTGCGACGCCTATAGCTACCATGTTTCGAGCGAAGCTCTCAAAGTTTAACATTAGTTTCAGGGCGGAGTGTCGTGTGGGCGGTTTTCAGTTTTACGGTTATCTCAAAAGTGCACAATTGTCATATATTTTTTTAATATTGGTGTGTTTTATTACAAGTGAAGTGTACATTATTAATTTAACCACAAGTGCTACACAAATCCTGTACAGTAAAGTAAGTTTTTTTAATTAACATATCTATCCATGTCTTCCTGCTTTGCTATACCGGTTTTTCATATTGATTTTGGTTTTTATTGTTAGTGTCATTTAAGTTTCGAACACAATTTATTAGACTGCACCTAGTCTTGCCAAAGGACAAGGTTTAAACTATTTATTTTACCGTAGCACTGATAGCACATTTAATGCTACGAACACTAAGTATATTGTTATAAAGATTTTAGTAAAAGTAATGCATTACTGAAATAAAGAGCTAGATATACCTATCTATATATTTTCTAATTGCTGAAAAGTAGAGTCGCATAGATCTGTATGATAACGACCAACAATGAACCAATATACTTACCTATGTAGGCACCAAAACGAAAACTTTTGATAAAAGTGATTTACCTAAAGGTATCACATCCGTATCTATCTAAAACCTACCTACATAAAACCTTTATGAGGTTTTATGTAGGTTTGAATATAAATATGTGAATAGAAATTGTCACCTTATTAGTAATTTTCGCTGATAAATGTTTTACAGGAAGTCTAGTTTTAATTAAAAGCTTTTTGGCTATAACTAGCTTAATGGTAAAACAAATGCTTATTATGTACACTAACATGTTATAGTCCGTCATCCTATTTCACATAATGCCTAAGTATTTCAATATTTTGGTAATTTTATAACAAACGAAGAATTGGTATCATACGGTAAAAGATGTTTAGATTTTTTGGTTTACCATGTCCTTAATAAGTCAATAAGTATTATTTACGTAGATTTCTACAGGTAAAGTGGTTCTGCTTTAAAAGTGAAAATTTTTCGTAGCACAAAAATGATGAGCAATGGTCGAGCCAGGGTGCCGAAGTGCGCGCGGTGCCGTAACCACGGTCTTATTTCTAGTCTTCGAGGACACAAGAAGGCCTGCGCTTATCGTCACTGCCAATGTCCCAAGTGTGGTCTCATCAAGGAACGACAACGGATTATGGCCGCTCAGGTAAGCAGAAAATTATTACCTATAGGTATAAAAAGATTTAAAAAATTAACCAACAAAGTTTTTTTAAAGCGCAGGAGTGGATGTTATTTAAGACCATGCATTTTGAAGTGCTACCATAGGTTTTCTCGATAGAGAGTTAAGCTTTGACGATTTACTGCTTAAGCGTAACAAAATCGCATATTTGCAAGCGGTAAATCCAGTCTGTTCATTTCTCACTTTTTATTAATATAGGTAGGTACATCTACTTGACAAAGAAAGGTTTAGTAAGTAAGCTCCCGTTAAAAGTATGTATTAGCAATCTTAAAGGAGAGGAGGAAACTATTAGATACCTAACTTCAACGTATCTTGAATTAACTAATTTATTGGTATGCATGGTTCTATCCAAATTAATTAAAAAAATAACAGACTATAAACTTAATAGAACATAATAAAAAAATCTAATTTAAATCTTAAATATTAGGAAAATACCTGTAGCATTTCCGGATGGTGGAGCCAGTGTAGTTCTACCAGGAAGGTGCCACCAACGCTCCTAATTCTATCGTGAAGCAGTTCTTGCGTTTTGTTGGAAGGGTGTGGTTGCCGACTCGCTTTTACATAAGTAGATATATGAGACCACTACCTCATTCCTCGAGAGCATCAAGTGATTGCACGTTTTATTGCATCGTTTTTTCTCAAAACAACAAGTTTTTGAATTTGGCCATTTAATATCGGTCACAAGCAAGTCAAAATAATAAATAGGTATAGAAATATTATTCAGTTATAAATGTGAAATAATGAACTCATTTCTAAACAATGATAAGTAACATATTTGGAAAAAAAATGACAACTATGAGTAGTGATTTCAATACGTTTTGCTTCTCATTTACGCCAAAGGTTTTCTCGCATTCCGAATCATTCCCAATACCATTCAGAAATAACACGAAACGTAAAGGCGTTAATGTGTTTTAATGTAGTGAAATTGAGAACAGCTAATGCGCCGCTGGGTTTATTTAAACAAGTGGCATGTGTTTACCGTAGCCGCCGGATGAAGCATTGATCGGTTTGCCCAGTAATGCATCGCTGTCGATGTCGCACTTTTATCCCGATTCCTCGAGGTGCCCACCCTTCATCTGATTTCGAAAAAAATGTACAAAGTACATGTACTATGAATAGATAAATTGCTTGGTACTAACTTTAATCAGCGTCATTTTTCGTGATTTTATTCTCGTTTGCTAAGTAATTTCACTTTTTGTTCATATAAAAAAATATGTCATGAATTATACTTCTTTATGTTGCGTCTAATTTTGTCAATCCTATTATGAAAGTTTTCAAAATTCTTTGCATACCATGTAGATGTAACGTTTACTCTGTTTGCTATTAGAAATTGGCTTGTGAACGTGGCACATTTGTTAATTTTGGCTTCTGAAAGTAATCTGTCGCATTACACGGGAATTTGAAACACGAATTTGAACGTAGAATGAAACCTAAATGTAGAACCGTAAACATGAACGTGTTTCCAAATTTTACGTTGGCATGGAACATGTGCTACCTATCTATGTGCCGTGTATGAATTAGAAGCTAAAATGAAGCACTACACATTTTAAATTGTATAGTTACGTTCCATGTAAGTGATAAATATAAAAGGTTGTAACAGGCAGAGAGCAAAGAAAGTTGTAGGTAAATTGACCATTTGAAATAACGACAAGTAAACTCAGCAGTATTCCCTAGAGATATCAGTTATTTAATTTGCTACGGGATCGAGTTTTGTTTTTGTTTTCAATGAGGCGTCGGTCGTCCCTAGCGGCGACTAGAGCCCGGAGGGTGACCGCTTACCGCAAATATAAACATTGTCTGTTTGTCATTGATTTTCCGCTAAATTAATTTATCTGCATCAAGTTACCTATCATTCACTGTCGTACGGTGACGGTACTGAAACGAATATCGTATCATCTTACTACAGTTGGTAGGTACTTGTCTATTTTCACCGGCTGTTATTTACACATTTTATTATAGCTTTCCACGACGTACGGAGTAAAGGTATAGTAAAAGGGATTTTGATGTAACTGTAGGTATTGTACTGTACCAAAATTATAAATGCATTTGAAACATTAACTTAAAAGGCTTAATATTAAACAAAAAAAGCATCCGCGGTTTCCTTAAATTGTAGTCAGATTTTTTATTAGTTAGGATTATCGAGGATTAGTGCTCACTCGCCGAATTTTGAAATATATCAAAAGATACTCTATCTCTACGTCCGTGTTCTTCAAAAATGTCTTAGGTAGCTTCAAGCATAATGGTAATTGATTGACAACTTTCCAGACTATTTGATATCAAGCGGAATAACTTTAGAAAAAAAAAATCGAAGCAGAATTACATACAACAGTAGAAAAAAGGTTAATTGAGACAGATGCAAGTACTTTGTTTCGACATGTCAGCAGTAGGTAATGTTAAATATCAATAAAACAATCTCATAATTTTTCAAAGGTGGCATTGAAACGTCAGCAAGCAGCTGAAGACAAGATAGCGTTGCACTTGGCTTCTGTTGAGACAGGAGCGGCTTTGGATGCGTTGCCACCGGGACGTATATACGGCATGAGAGTAACCCGCCCTTGTCCCAGCCCTGGGCCAGAGCCAGATTCAGCTGTTGATGACCAAACTGTAAGTCCATCTATCCATCGACCCTTTGCAGTCTACTGCTAGACATACGCCGTCTCTAATGCAATTTTTGTTAATAAATCACTGAGCCTAAAAAGTGCAATAGGCGTTGATGTTACACAGACAAAAATACTACTGCCAATCTCCTAGATTTTGCCCCTTAACCGTCTACTACATTGACGGGAGAGGGAATGACACTATTCAAGACCAACACGTATACACGATATACGCGTACTTTGTTTGCGTATCTTTTAAAATAGCAATATAAATTTCGAGGTAAATATTTCTTATCAATTTTCTTAACGATTCCATACCCAAAGGGAAATAGTGGAACCCTATTACTAAGCCGCTGATGTTGCTAAGTCTATCACATGGTTGTATTTGTCTAGGTACAACTATACTTCTAACAGTGGTTTGTTTTTTTACGTCGTGACCTTCACAACTATTGACTCTATAGCTATGTAACAGCACTAATAATTGTGTAACTGTTAATAAGATCTGCTGTCACTATTTTGTTAATGATCAAGCTTAGTAAAAATTGTAGGTACTTTAAGTATATATTTAAATAACGAATACAAATTTACGAGATCTTTTTTGCTTTCAAACTTTTGTTGCAGCCGATCCACATTGACAGCGAAACCAGTGATTCTTTGCCAGATTGCTGCACTACGTCGCCGGATTCTGTCGGAAATATTTCCATTCCTACCGGATCTTGGTAAGAATAGAAAACGATTAAGAATATTAAACACTTTTTATGACACAGGTTACCTCGTTGATTACTGTAATGATTTTAACATCTATTTATTTGTAATAATATGAATACTTTAGAAAACCACATTACGCAACCGTTTGAGTATGAAAGTCCATTCAAAATTGGTTCACCATTTTCTAAAATTAACCTGGACAGTAACTGAAACAGGACAAAAATAAAAAAAATATATAAGTATATGTATTTAGCACCTAACCAAGGAAAAAGCAAGAGAATGTACTTTAGATTTAGAAATGATAAATGATAATCAATTTTATAACAGATTTATGTATTTCAACTAACTGTACTAAATTACTTGTATTAATGAATATTAGTTGCAAATAACATCTAAGTATTATGTTGTTTATACAGTGGTACAAATGACGATATCGAGGGCGAGGGGTCTGTAAGCTCCGCTGGTCTGGAAATGTTGCGGAAACTGTTTCCGGGCAAGAAACGGTCGGTTCTCGAACTAGTCTTGCGGCGGTGTAACCACGATCTACTGCGTGCTGTAGAACAGTGTAATGCTATTCATGTAAGTACTTAATTAGACGAATAAAGGCAAGAAGAATTACAAAAACCGTATATAGTACCCATAAAATATTAAAATGTATCAATTTCTCGACGATATTATTCAAAAATCTATCTAGAAGAAGTTTTCCAAAACATAAAGTCGTTTAATGTAGTCCTAGTGTCAAGATTTGAAGGTTGTTTGTAGGCACATTAATCCTAGATGAATAAATATACGTGTTTAAGATGCCTACTAACTACCTCAATACCGATAGCGATATAGAGAGTAGCAGGGAAACATAGGCAGGTAACCGAAATGTTAATCGTTTGAATGAGGAAACGCTTGCAGTCAATACAGTTTAACAAGGTAACGCTACTGTATACTGGTTTAAATGGTTTAAAACTAAGAAACAGGATCGAAAACGGTAGTGCATTGCTAAAATCTGGCATTATCTTCTCACAGGAAGTCTTCTAACATGTTTATATACTTAGAGACTATAACGAAATTTAATGAATTTAAGATAACACGTGTTATTATCAATAAGTGGCAAGTTTTGATAAACAGTAGCTATTAGGTGCATAAGACGAACTGCATCTTCGATTGGTGCCTACTTTCATTACCAAAAAAGTAAAATAGTTCATTTTCAGGGTCATCGTGATAAACCATTGTCATTGAGCACAAGTTCGGCGAGTTCGTCTTTTGAGGCCTCGGTTTCCAGTTCGGAAGAATCGAGGTGGTCTGCGTTCCGACCAGTGGGGCCTCGAGCGCCTCTGCTTCCAGCGCTGGTGATGGGCCGAGTGTGTGGCTCTGATTGGCTTGTGCCCTTACCTGCATTACCTGCCCTTTCAGCACCTTTACTGTTGCCACTACAACACCCACATGCCCCACCGACATGTAACCCTTGCAGCCCAGACTGCCGCCAATGCAACAATCACCATTAATAACATAAAATCTCTATATTCATAATGCTGGATATTTGTCCGACTAACCATAGTAATTGCTATGTATTGTATCTACAAATGTTATAAGTGATACGATGTTACTGTAGTGCAGTTCATAATGTTAGACAAAGACTATAACGATCTGATCGATGTTCAATACTTGAAGTTGATGTAATTTTTGTGAATATCGTGATTGTGATGGTGAGAATTACAATTACGATACAAGTGAATAGTATCGTAACCGTACCTTAAAGCTTATCGAATAAGCTACAAATATGCTAAGCAATAATTTGACTAATTACAATAAATTCCGAAAGGCTTTTGGAAGATAAGATGATCTATTTTCACTATCAGCAAGATGTAGGTACTCACACAATTAATGTTTTGCGCGTAATTGCCAACTTTAGAAGCTAGATTTAAATATTGTACTGCATCAATGGTTTTAGATATTTATGTATATTTTACCTACCATTATCTAAATACGTGATATTATAATGCCAAAGAAATTTTGTTAAGTTCTTTATTTAAGTTACTTTTTAAGCTCCTGTACCTATAATTAGGTTATTAGTGAACATAAAATAAATGCGAATGATGATTTATCTGTTTTATTTACTTATAACACCGATGGCTATAGTTACCTACCTCTTAAAACGAGAAACATAAAGCTTAAGAAGGTTGAATTATAAATACATATTAAAAAAAATATATATTTCGCACCTCATTTTTCTTTACCATTACAGCAAGTATATGCAATAGTTAGAAGATTGCGAAACTGCTAAGACGGGCTGAAATATGTCCTTGGACTATAAGTGTATACATACATGAATTTTTCAATTGAAGTGGTAGAACCAGAGTAGTTTGACCGGAGAAGTACCACCGCCACACCTATTTCTAGCGTTAAGCATTTTTTGCGTTTCGATGGAAGGGTGTGGTT
>DWNE01004465.1:0-15146 GCA_018249875.1 Cecropterus toxeus
TGAAGTCGCCTATGATCACCCAGGTGATTATGTCTCAGGTGATCATAGGACACTAATGAGTGTCCTATGATCACCCACGTGATATCACCTGGGTGATCAAAGTGGAATACTCCGAACTATGCTATCGACAAGCTTTCCACGTGCGACATAAAGATGCGACTCGTTTTCCAAAGAACGCGAATGGTGCAGGAACGTATAACGCTGCCGAGATTAGGTTAACCGGGACACGGGAATAAAACATGTCACTGATAACACTTATTTCTTAGAAAACCCTTATTTCTTTTATATTTTGTACATATTATTCTGCCTGAATAAGTCGACATTCCTACAATCTTTGTTAACAATTTTAGGACATTTTCTGAGATTTTTTTACTTGAACACATCGCCTCGAGAAACAAATTTTGTATGAATGTGGCATCAATAAGTTAGGAGGAGTCGTTTAGATGTTACGCAAATACCAATGAGTACTTATTACATACTTATATAAACATTAATACGTTAATACTTAGTATGTTACTTAATAATTACGTAAGATTAGTAGACACACCATCGGTTACTAAAATATTCTGTTTGTTACTTACTCTACTGACGCTACTTTCTCTATGCATTTGAATGGCAGTAATGCAAGTTAATTTGAAGAACCCTTCGTGGTACTTCGGAGGTACCAACGTCTCATTTGTTTCTACCTTATAAAGCAAAGTTAACCGCAGCACTTATCATACTCATGAAGAATTTAATCGACTCGACTAATTATATGCTAGTTTGCTACTTCTTTTCTATAAATAAATAAGTAATAATGGTCTGTATCAAAATTTTAGCAACATAAGAATAGGATATATCGAATAGAACCCGGGACATGAAAGTGAAATATTAAAGATTTTGAGTACTCTCTACATTTTTTGGCCATCATCAGGATTCACTGTACACCTTAACTCAGTTTACACATCAAGATTTATTTAACATTTAAATAAGTGTTACATAAATTTTGATAGTCTGGGATCGAATGTAGAACCCTCTACGCTTATATATCCCCTCATCAATGGAGTTACTTTATAAGTTGTACCAATCACGTAAACCTAAAACTAAAACACTTAACATTGAAGCCACAAGCCAAAACACTTCGCTCATCTCGTATCTACTTTTGCGATTGTTTCATTTTATTTTAAAAATACAACCAGGGAGTATGTTATTTAATTCAGTGAGGTCAGTAGTAACACCGTCGTTCAATAAGCCAGGCTATTCACAAGCTGTTCACGTGCGATGGAGACGCGACTCCGACTCTACGCTGCTCGTGAATGCCACTTTCAACGAATAACGCGAGCAGAGATTGGGTTACCTGGGGCACCAGGATAAAACATACAGTTATTTTTCGAGCAGAGTGTTTTGATATATAATAATTATTATGTTTATTACGAGATTCTATAAATATAGGACAATACTTAGGACAATACTCATTTTTAAGAGCATAAATATTTTTAAGTGACACTGTTTTAACATCATTGTGATTTCTAACAAGATGGAATGAAAATGCGTTAATTGCAGTTGTTTGCGGTAGAACTAGATGGCGCTCTACTACTTTCTGAATCACGCTAATGATTTTACTTTAACTTGTATGACAGCTCAGGGATAAAGGTAAGATGAATTGCATAAGATGTACGTATAACATCTTTTTTTGGATGTAATCTAGAAAATAAATCTTAACATAGCAGTAGTTTGTAGGCAGCTATTTTAGCAGATAGTTTTACCAGTGTTAAATGCATACCAATTTATTATGATTAAATATTAATAAGACATAATGTGACTGCGCCGTTCAGCTCGATTTGACATCAACAACACTAAAAAAAATTTTGTATTGCTATCGTAGAAAGTGTTATTATTCATTAAAACAGTAAAAAATACCAATAAACGGACAAAAAAGCCAACGAGATAAATAATAGTGCGTTGACTGATGGCGACATTGCCGATATCCCATGAAAAAGAATCAGTACGTTGAGTAATGGTTCGCAGGCGGTCAGGAGGCCGCGTAACAAATGGTCCGAGGCCCTGGAGACCGGAAAGACAGGACCGCCATTATATCAGAGTAATCGTTTCACTTTTATTGTTTTTATCTTATGAAAATACCAGCATACGCAGCTAATGTTTAATGGTCTAAAATGCGGTGATTATCCAGTTTTTTATATAATACGAACGTGCAATCGAAAGTAACCGCTGCTATTTGTAGTAAATCCCAGAAAAGATCAGTCTTACGTGATGTTGACCACAGATGCGTTGCTACCTCTCAGGAAAAGTTAGAACAGCTCGACTAAGTATACACTTACCACACCCTTCAGACAAAAACTGCTGTTGTTGGTATAATAATTGGTATAAAACTGTTGTTATAGGTATAATAGTAGCGGTAATGAGTCGAACGACAAAGGGTGAAAGAGTTGTACCATTCAGACAAAAACTGTTGTTATTAGCCATAGGTGTAGCGGTAGTGAGTCGAACGACTAAGAGCGAAAAAGTTGTACCTTAAATAAAATCAATCAATCAGTGTTAGAACTAGACAGGTGTTAGAACTAGCGCCGTTCGACAGGGGTAGTACCACTGTAGTGGACTATGTCTTAACGCATCTCACTTTGAGAAGAGACCGTTGCTCAGTAGTAGGACCACTCAAGAATTATCCACTTACGACTGCCGGATGGACGGACTTTCACCATTAGGAGTCCCTCAGCTCAGGATAAACGTTCTCTCGAGTCTCCGGAAGTTCATAACCAATTACTGATTAAACATGAACGCTTTTTACACTTATAGCCCCACAGTAAGATTTCTTCCGTGGGTGCCATGGACACACTCAGACGAATACACAATCACCCAGACTCAGAACAGAAATCTCAACTCATCACGCAAATTTCTGTCTGGCCGGGGATCAAACCCGGCACCCACTACGTGTCAGATCGGTATAATGACCGCTCCACCACTCGGGTCGTCAAATTTACTAATTGGACAGCAGTCCTTCAATACTAAGTTGAAACTCATGTTAGAATATATGTCTTGCTTTCAAAGCATTATACAGCTGCGTTACTTCTCAGATATAAGACAGAAATAAGTCTGACAGTGGCGCCACTGCGCTCCAACCAGGAAGTGTTGTACCACTTTCAAATTAGCATTACCTATTACAAATACCTATTATTTATGCATTATGCTAGAATGCATTTTATCGAAACGCGTTGTTGCCAATTGGGCTTCTCGCTAAACATGTAATCTCGCTAATACATAGTTATTTTCTAACGCGACACTTAAAAAGAAATTATGTAACATTAAATTGTTTAGTATTCTAAGAATGTTAAAATCTAATTTTGCATATGTAATAAATACACTTTAATAAATTATTCTGATGCAATTAAGGAATTAATTCTACCTTATTTATAAGTAATAATGTTGTTATTGACGTCATTGTGTAATTATTTTAATTAAAATCTCGCTAAACTCTACCATAATTATTATATTTTAAAATGTAAACTTGTTAAATATTTTACAGACAACGTTATTACCTCAAATATGAAGACTAAAAAATCTACGAAAAACATCTAAAGCAGTGTGACAGTAGCAGTAATGATAGTGTAGGAAATAGCCAAAACCTTATGTAGCGCGCGATATGTCCATCTATGAAATGTTATAAGACCTTGCATGAAGTATACCAACAAATATATCTAAGTACTCGTATACAAAAGTAATTAGTATATTGAGTAATGTTTCTTCCAAACGCTCAGAATGCCATGTAACAAATGGTGCGGGACCCAGGAGACCGCCGAGAGTAGCCCTACATTACTCTAAAGGTAATCTTTTCCTTTTTAACCCTCATTAGAATTACATAATCGTTGTAAATGATTCGTAATGTGCCATTTAAAGTCACTTAAAAATTAAGGACTAATTTGAGGTCACACGGTCAATTTTAACTTTCATTTACAATTTAAACATAATTGCCTTAACTCTTTAATCTACTGGTACTTCGGTATTCGTGTAGAAATTAACAAGTATAATAAAGGTATTTACTTCGTATTAACCTTCATTACTTATTGTTTTTTAGTATATGACTCCACCTCCTTAATCCATCGACGATTTTGTTTCAGTGTAAAAAATAGGTACACCATATAAATACTTGTAATGAATTTATGCGCAGTGTATACATGAAGTGCACCATGAATTTTTATTTTTATATTAATCACTTTTCATAACGGAGATTTATTACGTTTTGGTATGTTCTTTGATATGAAATAAACATTTGAATCACAATATTTATATGTTGTGACACGAATACTCTAATGTATTAATTTATGCAGACCATTATAAAATCAACATCAATCCTCTCCTGTTTAAAGAAAATAAGCAAACTCTTTGATATCCGGCTGGTAATGGACGACGGAAACGACGTAATAAATAAAAGTCGACTCAGTTTGTGACATTATGGATATCCTATAAAAACCCCGTCCATTTTAGGTGAGGAAGTCGTTTCGCATGCATTACAAATGGTGTCAATGGGGAACTCATAGAGTTGAAGCCCTTCTATTATTTATTACAACTATAACGTGACACTCATCCGGGTATCATCAACCCCTAAATAATATACTGAGAAGAATAAAAAATATATCGAGATATCTAGATATAAACGCATAAACCTAAACGCTTTCTACACTCATAGCCCCACAGTAGGATTTTCACCAGTGTCGTAGGTGTCATGGAGACACAAAAACGAATACACAAACACCCAGACCCAGAACAGAAATCTATACTCATCATTCACATTCCTGCCTGGCCGGGGATCGAACCCGGATCCCACTGTATGGCAGACCAATATGGTGACCGCTCTGCCACGCGGGTCGCATGATATGAAAAGCTATACTACTTCACTAGCTAAGTATTGAGTCTTTATACGACTTACAAGAACAACACGAAAACTTTGCGATATGTGGTTTTTCTAAAATTGTGTTTCAATCAAAACAAGATAAAACTCTAAAAAATAACTGTCTAGCTATCACGAATGACAGACAGACGGACAAACGAACAGCGAAATCTTAGTAATAGGGTTTCGTTTTACTTTCGGTACGGAACCCCAAAAACCATGCAAATTTGTTTGAATCATAGTTTTTAGTTGGAACGGTCCGGGATTGGATGGATTCGATTCGTTTTCCTCATAGTTAACTCACACACATAGAATCAAGGTTCACACACATATCTGATCGGTCACATTATTCTTATCGGACGTTAATGTTTATACTTTAATATCAAGAGACGTGGATATATACATCTTTATACATACCTGCACAAAACATACTGTTATCTATATTTCGATACTCTATACTAATATAATAAAGCAGTAGAGTTTGCTTGGTTGAACGCGCTAATCTCAGGAACTACTGGTTTGAGTTGAATAATTATTTTTGTGCTGAATAGTAAATTTATCGTAAAAGGCTTTAGGCTATATAACATCACGCTATGTTTGTTTGTTTTTAATAGAATGTTCTCTAATAAACGCGGGTGCACTGCGTGGCACAGCTAGTACAGTATATTTAATGCGATAAGGACAATTTAATTAATTTATTATATTAAATTCAACAGTAGCTATGTAACCTTGAAAGCTAAAACATTTACTTATAAAATATTTTGACCTTGTATCAGTGTCGCAAAAATAGCAATACTAAATATTTCGAAAGTGAACAGACTTCATATACTAGTATAACCAGTTGGTAAACAGACTATATCAAATAAAACGTCACTTGAGAAATAAGCGGACGCCTGTTTAGTAAAACTCCCACTTATGGATACAAGTGTACAAACAAAAAGTGTACTCGCAGACACTTGTGTATTAAGGTTGGTACTGACCAAGTGTATTGTGTGTAATAATAATAATCCTGAACGAGCGTTATATTAGGTTTTAGTTCAACTTGGGGTAGTTTGCACACTTCTTAAGCTCCATTAGACGCGTGCCATGATAGAAAAATAATTTTCTTCCATATAATGCGTATAGACGATTTTATATATACTCGACAGCAGCCACGCGGACCACCATGAACGGCCAGCACCATCTTTTTGTGTGTATATGGTTTAAGGGACCTGAGACACACGAAAAGATGAGTACGCAACTATCCAGGCCCAAATTATAAATCAAAGTATATCTGAAGATGATAAATATACCATGAGAGCCTCGCCTAAAAATATAATAGGTATTTATTATTCATAGTACCTCGAACTAGCGAATTTTAATAATAAAATGCTCAAACCAATACTCTATATTATTTTTTAAGAACAGCAATCCACATAGCCACTTCTATTTTACATTAAGTTAAGATACGTGTTAATTACATAATCTCCTATGGTAGACTAATAAAAATATATTTTGAGCCTAAAGGAGACATAAACCTTGTTAATTATTATAATGTATTCCGATCACATATCCGACAAGACACGGCACACGTATAATGTCGCAGACCGCCATTCATATAGACACGCTAGATGCTTTACACCGTAACATTAAACATTCACAGCTCTCTTCGGTTGGGTAACATTTCATAATACATGCTAATTAGTTCATATTCATGTAATTGCTTAACAGAATTTTTGATAAATATCGCTACCTACCCGTGTGATAGCTTGTGACATCGGAATTCGGTTGGGTATACTAATTTGCGAAATAACAACTTTCGAACCGAATTTCGCTCCAAAATTACGAAGAAACTTTTTCAAAATTGTTTGGGTTTTGGTTTCATGTAATGCAATAAATATAAAACGTTGTAACCTCTGGATTTGTACACGAATTCAAACAGAACACCGGGTACGTAGTATTCCCACGGGAGCTCTTAAGGCCCGTCTCCCCGACGATCTTAGGGACGCTAGTCGATCACACGATGACCGCAGCCCTCACATCACCCAATCAACGTTAGGGGACAATGACCCTTGGGAAAAGTCGGGTAAATTATTACTTAATATTTACTTGAAAGCTAAAACCCTACCATACACAGAGCTATTGCGTTTAATCTTTCATGCCAAGCGAATACGGATACCTAAATAACATTTGATTAAAAATGATATAAATTGTACGTCCGTAGTATCCATCAAACATTTGTTTCCAATTAATTACCATTTGAAAAATATGCTATAATTATAGAACTAAATCATCTTTCAGATGACCTAGCTTTTATATGGGCCAATCGCGCAATAGCTTTTATTGTTTGGAGAACTCGTAGTCCTAGCGATTAAGTAACTCAACTGCAAAACTGCAAAACTGTTTTATAACTATTTTGTAGCTTATGTGTGAGTATGCAGACGCGTACAAAATAAATTATTAACAGATTGTTTGTAATAAAATCAAACATATACCGCACGTCGTTCGCTTAGTCTACAAATTAAATCACCCTAGCAGCTTTGGCTTATTCAATAGTTTAGCATCTTAAGCTACAAGATTGTAGCATCACTTCACGAGATATTAGCCCATGGACGATCATGGCATATGTGTAATAACCTATATAAACTAATAATAGAAGCTAGCTATACCATTCTAAGACTAATAAGCAAATGAACTTGAAAAATATATTGAACAAGTTTATGTTTAAGCATAGTTGGGGTGATTAAAGGTAATATAATCGCTTTAAATGCAATCAAATAGATAAATCAATTAATGTAAATACTGCTGTCGTATCTAGAAATGTCTTTAGTTATTTCTTATTTATAAATTATTTATGGGTATGTTTCATAAAATTCACATTCGTATCGCATATGGTATTCAGATAAAATGAACTTGTTATTGGAACCGTATCGAAAGATAAAATAATGTAGATACATAAAGTCTTTGTTTTTATGATACACGATGTGCAAATAGTGTTCAAAAAACAAGAAAACTATTCAGGATGCGTTATCAAGTGAATAGCTTTGTATTTTTCTACATATAGAGAGATTTTCCTTTAGTTATGTAATTGAAAAAACCTCGTAATAGATTTTACGGAGCTTACACACACAATAGTTACTTATTACAATAATTGGAGCGGAGAATGTCTGCGCTTTTTATATCCTTTCGTGCGTGGCTTGATTTATGACTTTCTTTACAATGTGACAGTTTCCGAAGAATTGTGGCTAAGCCTGCTCCAGAAAATATAAAAGTCTCTACTGGCCTCAACTAACAAAGCTTGCCTATGAAATGTGAATGGTTCTACTTTAATTGCTTCTTCGCCTTTGGCGGAGAAAGCATAATTGCAGAGCTTAATTAAAAATATCAAAAGCATATCCAATAATAAAAGAACGTTTCGGTCTAAACTAGTTTGAAATTGATATTTCTTATTTTCATCTTTTCCAGTCCCTCGTTTGATATTTGTAGAACTTGCCAATGTGAATTTATCACACATATAACTTCTTATCGTCTATAAAATATAATAAAAAGTTAGTATTTTTTTAAACTAAAATATTCAAGATATCTAGTGCGAACACATAAAATTCTTGTCAAAAAATAACAATAACGAACATATTCATTCATTTGAAAAATGTTTTAACAACAATGAACTATTAAACATATTTTTGTGTGCAAACTGGTTATAAAATTACATATACCAGCGCCAACGGTCGAAGACCTAATAAGAGTCCGTTTTATATGAATTTTAACATCAAGCGATGCACATAAAAATAAATTGTTGTGGATCTGCATAAATATTTATTTTCCCGTCCTTAGTGCGCTCGGAGTCGAGCGCTACGGCCAGATACGATAACGTGATATAGTAATGTGATGCAGACCAGCTGAAGAGACCGTCTCTTTCACCTTACATTCGAGAATATCTTGGCATATGCTGCTTACATAAAAAAAAAAAAAAATTGGTCACACAAACGGCGGAGAAAGCGGTGAACATACATATAGTCGAAAATAGTACCACCTCCTTTTCGCAGTCGGTTAAAAATGAGGAACATAGTTATGGTTATAAAGGCAATTCTTTCGTAAAAATGAAAATCAATTGTTTTACAAAATTACACTAACAACAATATTAATAAAACATCTCGAAACCTATTTATTAGCCCACTGCTGGACATAGGCCTCCCCTAATATATTTATTAATCCTCCTCCATATTCATTAACCTAGTGACTAATTATTTTCATATTTATACAAAAGCTACTTAGTTTTGGTTAAAAAACATGTTGACCGCCAAATTTTTACTTACAATTACTTTAAATTCCATAATCTTGATTAAACTATAAACTAATTAAACCTATTTTGTGGGTATTATACTTAGATCTTAACATGTTGGTACCTTACATTAAATAAACAGGGAAGTTTACAAAGATTATCTGTACCGAGAAAGATTATCTGTACATAAATTCTCTATGCAATTTTAGATACTATTATCTGTATTTGAACCGTTATTCACTACCTAAGCCGGCAAGAGAAACATGCGATGCGATCCGAAGCGATACAGAAAGAGTGCAGGTAACGATATTACGTCCTGAACTCCAGATCCAACGGAACACGGGCAGTGATCCGTACAGAAGGGAAGTGGCACGTTACGCTCTCTGCTCACAAGATAATAAACGACTCAATCACTAACATATACAATCTACATGTTAATGTTGAGCAAGACTTTTATATTAACGTTTACGATTAAGCCATAAAGAATTATACACGCGAGCCCTGACGGTTAACCTATTTTGACTGATCTATTCATATACCTATTAGTTCACTTGATAGAGTAAACATGTGCAGCAGAGATGTAAATTACATTATAATTAAAATATTCGATATAATATTTTTAAACTTTTTTATTATTTATTAATAGGTTGATTAACACCAATTTATACAATACAGTCATTAATTACTCTTTAAAATAAATTTTGAATTTCGAAATCAACTTAAAATTTTAAACATAGATTCTATAATATTAGCAACCGCACGAATACCAGCTTCAAGATTTTAGTTTTGAGTTTTTAGCAAATGAGTTTTTAAAAGACTGCTCAATTTTCTCTTTGCCTTAGTTCATTGGCTTCTAGAACAAATTAGCTGAACTAAATCATTTGATCTTAATATTACTGTTTCTGCTAAACAAGTTAATAAACACTAATCAGCCCAGTTTTTACAGTTAACATACCGTTACCTTGCGCAACTAACCTCCGGCCAATATTTCAATTACTGCAATGTTTTACTCAGTCCATAGCTCTAAAAGGAAAGTCTACACAAATTGGTAAAGGTAAACTAACCCTGAGCGATTGTCATAAATTAATTTGTTGCTTTTCACGAGTTACACCCTAAACGAAAATCTCGTACATATACAAATACATAAGCTTATTTTTATAAAACGCAAGCCAAATAACACACTATTTTTATGTATGTATTTTTGACATCTAAGTAACGTAAGTTCTTAACAAAAAAGTAATAAAATTTATTCTACCAAACACAGGCTAAACGTTAAAAGTGATATTCAAATTTTCAAAACGTATAATTTAAATCAATTACAAATACGATGAGTTATGATGAAATTAGGCAAATGCATTGTGGAAGCTGTGGGTGGGAGACAAGGACGAAATGTTTTATTGTAGTCAAACAATCTGAAATCTGCAAGGACGACATTCTTGCACGCATTCATAGGACGTAAACCATCAATTAGCCTTAGCCGAAGTGGCTTTATTGCAGAAACGTTCGTAATGCAGCCCTTTGCGGTAGGTCTCTACATCGAACTACCTGTAATTCATAGTTTTATTTACGTTTACAAATAATGTATGGCAACGTCACATACACATGTATAACAATTATCTTTATGAATTCATGAAGCATGCAAATTAATTACAATTTCAGTAGAACGTTATTCTTTTAATACATTAATACTTATAATACATTCCTTGGTCCGGGATTCCAAATTACAGATTTTCAAAAGCTATTTTCCTTCCTTAAGGATTTGCTATAAAATAAATAAAAAATACTATTTTGACGGACAATTCCATCGATCTCTTTAGTTTTACAAATGTAAATAAATATATTAAAAAATTGATGGATGTTACACGTAAAACTATTTAACGTTATGAGTACCTATTAGTACCTAAATCACATAACAGTGCTAAGTTTGAAGTGAAAATTTAATCAGAGTAATTTATCTCTTCAATTAAAACTTTTAAAATTAAACCAAACGTAAACGTAATAATTGAAGACTAAAATCTTATTTATATGTATTCAGAAGCAACAACATAATAAAAAGAATTAAAATACAACTTGAAAAACTTAAAAGTAACTTGCATCTAAGAAATCCATTAATAACAAATGAAATTAATAAACTGGCTATAGAGCTTTACAGTCTTCTCAACCAAAGTTTTGACTATTAAAATTTAATAGACGTATCCAGAAAGTGTGAGGTTCCGAAGGCGAGGGCAACCGTCGGAACTCGTTTGATGCATATGTGATCAAATGGACTCCGCCCGGTGCGGGTCGATGTTCCATTGCGTAACAAACCGTTACCTATCTATTTAAATTGGGCTCGGATTTTGATGTACCGTCCACCGGAGCGGCGAGATCTTTCACAGCTCTCCAATTTGTACACAATGCCCACGGATTACATACAGATACGTGACTTTGCTGCAACTTCTGGAGTTATGTCACTCGTCCCGTTTATTGATGCTAGTATGGAATGTGTGAAAAATATCTTAAGCCAGAATGAATAGTTAATTTCTAAGTATTCTTCAAGAGTTATTCTAAGTTGTGGTCGTGTTACGATCCGGTGGTAATATAAGAAAAAATATTGTAACTGACAATTTGTAAAAGCCCCCGTAGGCCAATGCAGAATAAAGGCATTTCATTTTATTTACTTGTATTTTTATTACATCCATTGTTAATTTCTATATAACAATTCACGTACGAAATCACGTACTATAAACACCAAGACAATAGTGAAAAGTTTACTGTTTCTATGAATAAAGAATAATGTTTTTGTTAGTTGCCTCACAGCATGACTAAAGGCCACGTACGCAACAACGTGACGATAATTTGAACTATATTGGCTATTGGATAGTAGTTTGATAACAACGACGTTGTGAATATTCAATATTAATGTAGCGTAAAATAATTTCAAGCATTTTACAGGGGCTATCAATCGGCCCGTTAATGAGATTGGTCCGGGGCCGGCGCGATTGCGTCGACCAATTTGTGCCTCATTACACCTCGCTAATGAAATACTGCTAGTTTATCGTTCGTAACATAGCGCTATCCTCGCCCACTTTCTTTCCCGCTATCCTGCATACTTCCTTGCCCACTTAACCATTATCTGCGTCCGTACGATCTTTCACGTAAGTATCAAATATACTAAATTAAATATACCATCGAACCGAATGAAATATATATCATAGATTTGATTTTTCTTTCAATTAGATAATGACTTTTCCTGAACGTCTAATCAATGTCTTGTTAAGTCAGCAAAAAAGTATAAACGCTTACGATAAACAAAACAGACCAAGTTGATAATATTGGTACCTATTGAAATTAAACTAAAAGTCGGAGGCATAAAAACGAACACTTCGGTATCGACCGGCATGCTTTTGTAACTAACGGGCCGTTATTAATTTGATTAATGGCTTACTGAAACTTGCTGAACACTTTCTAAACAAAAATGGCTCGAGTTGAGAAGTGTGGGTCATCGTAACCGCAACTGAAAGTGTCGTCGATTGCAGATTGACCTCCGACCGAGCTTTCACCCGCGCTGCCCACACGTTAGCTCCAGCTGAAGTTCACTTTAGGACGTTTATTAGGGTTGATATCTTTAGATACTAATACTTAAAGTATTGTACTATAATTTAGTTTTATATAGTGAATAGCGTTTGACATTATAAACAATACAAAATTTACTATACAATAATTACAACCCGTACAGTAAAATTTAATAAAATATAAAGTTTCGTATTAACCTGTGTAATAGTGAGTCAGCTAAAAAGGGCTAATTAGAAAAACCAGAATGTATGAATAAATTTTGAGCAACGTTATTTAACCGTATAAAAAATATGATTGAAAATATGATTAGTTATAACTAAGGGAAATGTTTATATGGCTCATGCTTCCATCCTTGGTCGAGAACTCTTGTGAAAAAATTACACTATGTCTGTCTGATCAAGAATCGAATACGGAAATTTTAATCGTGATACATATCAATTCTGTCTAAATGAGTTTCTAAGCAATTTTCAAACAATATCAATGGCGCGACTCTAACCATAAGTGATTAAGTTTTTGCGTTTTAAATATGTACCCACCCACATTCGGTATTCCTACTTAGTTCAACATAATATGTTTTCAAAGCAATATAGTATTTTTTTTCCAATATCAATGTATTTTTTATCAGCAAATGAACATGCAGTCCACGATAGTACGTTGTTCCTGCCATCCTTGGACATCGGTAAGCTGCTTCATATAATAATAGAGGCTCTATCTAAAATCGATCACAGATGCGTTGCCACCCCTAGTCCTCGGGGACTAAGATGATCGCCTCATATATAAACCGCCAACAACAATCCAAAATTTTGGATTTTGGAACAATATAGTAAATTCAATATAGTAAATTGGATATCTAGTCACTGTTGAATGCGCTTTCACCCGCTCAACTCAATAGCATGTTTTGATATGGAACTCGAATTCCTATAACTTGGTCAATTTGGCCATGCTGTATATATTTTGTCCCGCTTATAGTCGTATGTATTCTACCAAAAGTATTTTCGACAATTTTTGACACGCCAAAGCAATATATTGTTCATTTACATAATGTAATTAAGTAACTATTATATAGTAATTACTAAATGTACATTTTCTCTACATTACCGCTTGATACAAGGAAGAAACTATAAATATTTTTTCTGATTCTAAAAACGATACACAAAACTAATAGAGGATTAGAAAAATTCGTAAAATCTTAAATGTTATATTTTATTTACAGCATTATAATAATTAGAAATCACTAGAACTCACCTCCAAAGAAATAATAACGATATCGTAATACTTTTTATCTACATAACTTGAACATGTAATCCGAATTTAATTTCAATGCTTAGGCGACCGCTTTACTTTTAATTAAATCCCACTAAAAGCCTTTCTATTTTATACATTTGCACGATAAAGATAACGATCACTCTCACGATTTCCTTTAGTGTTTGAGTATAACTCAACATGTAGCCGACTATGAAATGTATTTAGATACAAGAGCGGCTCCCATCCAAAGGTATCGTGCCAACCGCACTACTGCACGCCGCCGCACCGCACGCAAGCAGTATCAAAGGCTTCGACTAAATTGATAAACATCTCCTCCACCATATACTCTGAAAGTTTAACTACCAGTACATTTTAAATGTATTTCCGCACCCATATTAAACCGCTGTACCAATTGCCTTCTAATGAAAGCATTTTTGATACTGTGTTCTAATCTGAAAGATGTTTGATAGGTGAGTACTTTAGTCAAATCTATTGTGACTGGTCTCAAGTATACCATAAATCCTATCTATCCTATCCTATACGTCCTATCTCAATAACAACTATTATTAACTAGGTAGATTATGCTCATTTGCTACGTCAATTGTACAAACAAATCTTCGTTAAAAATTTCGCACCGTAGTTGACAACCAAGAAATAGTAGGTACCTTTATAGATTTAAGTATTAACTAGTCTTCATATTCTAGCTATTCTTCATATTCTATTAATATTACTTACCACAAAATGGTTGGTATTATCGTCACATTGGGGTTTATGGGGTGAGTGCACCACGTTCACGACCTTTGACCGCGCAAAACTAACTCCGCTATCGGCGTATTTCCCGCGCGATCACGCGATTCATTGCCGACAGTGTCAAGTTACGACTTTCTGAAAGATTCGCAAACATAAAATCAATATATCAAATTGTTTTATGATAAATTTAAATTTATAGCACAGATTTTAAATATTAATGGGTACCTACTAAGGTACAATAAGTTATACAAACCGTTAATGCGTATATTTTAAATACATTTTTTGTTGTTGTTTTATTAATCAAGTTTTAACTTATGAACTTAACCTAGAAAAAAACAATTAAGTATTAAAGTCACATTTTCTTTTTATTTTTACAGTTTTTAGAGAACAATATTTTCAAAACTTTATTCTACTTCTGTTCAAAAATGTCCAATTTCATAGGGAAAGGTATGT
>DWNE01004466.1:0-15144 GCA_018249875.1 Cecropterus toxeus
TAAGTATTTGAGATTGAAGATAGTAGTAACAAGAGCATTTTTTTATTTTCCGTATTACTACTAACAACTGCAGTAAGAACGATAAAATTAACGTTGTGTTCCAGAAGTAGATTTGATGGCCATAAGTAAATAACACTTTTTACAGGATTTGAATTTATTTATCCTATAAATTATATACCATATTTATATACATTCACTTTATTACACTTTTATAACTTTCAGAATAGATTTGGGCAGAATAGCGTGTTGGTATCGGTAGAATGACCACGTTATGATTGTTCCTTCCTTTTTATAATTAACGTCGCAGGTATTAAACAAACTGTCATAAAGTCAATACAATAAAAGAAAAAGTCTTAATAGTAGTATAATATTATATAATGTACTTATAATATTTATGAATTAATTATTTATTTATATTTAATTATATTGTGATATCTATTTATTTAAGTTATTTATAATCACAAGGTACAATCAACTTAAATATGTTTATATATATTCTTATTGATGTTTAGAACTAGTGTCGTCAGTAGTGTTTAACAAATGCTATACTGTAGTTGGCAATGAAAATACATCTAATATCTATTAGCCTAACTAACCTATTAATTTTGTTTGACACAGGATTCTCCAAAAAATCAATACCGATGACCAATGGCTATGCTTCTATTGAAGGCAAATGACGGTAGAAAAAATAAGGATGACTTTTCAGAGAGACTGTTGTCATGTCCTAGAAATGTACGTATATTGCCTACGATATCAAGGAAAATTGAAATTCTTATTGCGCTTTACCATCCAGGAAGAGGGAAAACGGTTTTATAAGAACACACGACTAAAATTAAGCAGCTTAAAATTTAAATCGATTTGTCTCGCATTTGATAAAATGGGTATCTAGTCAGCGTTATCTGTAGAATCAGTTTAGTTCCTAAATTATCTCAACGTAGATACAATCGACGAGGCTTCATTGTAACAATAAAAGCCCAATAAATCCATAAGTAGACGTTACGATGTAATTTATTACAGTTAATCTGATAAGGATTATCATTAATAGGTCAGAAGTCAAATACCTATCGATAAAACGTTTAGGTACATCGAAACTAGGTCTAAGGTTTGTTATTTTTGATGTATGATATTCCATTACTATAGGATATCATACGTCAATATTTTTTATAATATTAGTAGCAGATGAAAGTTACTACTTTCATCTACTGCGTATTACAATTTAATTGTCACTGCTTTATGGTGAAGGAAAACATCGTGAGGAAACCTGCACATCTGAGAGTTCTCATAAAAAAAGAATTCTCAAAGGTGTGTGAAGTTTGCCAATTCGCACTTGGTCAGCGCGGTGGACTATGGCCTAAAACTCTCTCACCCTGAGAGAAGACTCGTGCCCAGCAGTGGGACAATAATGGGTTGACGAGACTCTTATCTACTACTAATATATAAAAATGATGGTGTGTGTCTGTGTGTTACTCGAAAACCAGTAGGTACTCCGATTTATATGAAATTTTGCATGGATGTAGCTTATTTAACTGATCAGTCTATAGGCTACTTTTGATTTCGAAATTATTAATTTTTGAAAGATGGCGACTATATTAGTGACGTCACTATTCCCTTTAGTTTCAAATTTCCATTTTTTTCATTTAAAATAACAGAGAACGCCAAAAATAGTAAACTTTTGATGGCATATACTAGAACAGAAAGGTCTTTATCATTTTTTATGTAGATACCTCTAACGGTTAGCAAGAAAATCCTTTTTTTACCACGTAGCGAAGCACGGGTGTTTCAGCTATACACATACTAATAAGAATACATATTATATGTATCCTTTATTAACCAATCGTAAGGTTTGCATTTCTGTTACCATATCTCGCTATTAACTCCACATCGCAAATATGAGAAGAAAATGCGCCAACTCGAGCGAATTGGAAACGAAAAAGAAAATTTGGTCACAACTCCCTATAAATCGGTCTCAGGCTCTAATTCCTTTGTTTGCCAACCCGAAAACTGCGTCGGGGCGCGACTACCGGAACAATATTTCACTCGCTCGCTCACTACCAATTGTGACGAGTTGGAAAGTGACAGATGACGGCATAGATCAAAACTCTTATTTCCCCGTCTTAGAGGTGGCATTCGTTTGTCGAGTGTCAATACATAAAAAGGCTGTGTTATGTGCTCGTGTTGGCAATTCGCGTCGCAAAACATCGAGTAGGTATACCTAAAGGTTTCCTTGTAACGATTTCAGAAGCCTTATGAGTCTCTGCGAGGTTTTTTGCAGTAATGTAGCTGCTGTGTGTTGAAAGGAAGTGGGAAGGGTATATTACAAGGCGTTTCCACTTAGTCTTCAGTTGTTTAAACTTGATAGTTTTTACTAAAAACTGTCTTATTTGGAACTTATTACAGGTCTCCATGCATGGAGGGGACATTGTCCGGGAAATGCATGGCTTAGCTAAGTAAATTTATCAGTAGTAAATACTTATTTTATTGTTATTTTCTGATATTTAACGTAAACTATATCCTTATTTAATGGAATGTTTTCATATTTCTAAGTTGTCATTCATACACATTTTATAATCAGTAGTAAATACAATAAAACACTCATTACATACTTTCCTAATTTTCCGCGAAATTATTATATTAAATAAAATACAGCACCATCTAGCGGAGAGCGCTATAAACCACAATAATAATTATCAAATAATTTCAGTACAAAACAAACAAGCGCGTGCTTTATTCCCATTTGACGTCGCATCGTTCAGCGCCATCTAACGGCAAGCGGGGCGGGCTCGCTGGAGGCCTGCCAAGAGCTTTGACACAAGCCCTGGCATCATGAAAGCTCTGTTAATGCTATGTATAAATCGCTTCCAACTATTACCTAGCTACATTATTTATTTAACGAACATATAAAATAGGATTTGCCGGTTTTGGCTTCCAATGGTAGTCGGATTGGTGATGCTATCTGCGATTTTGTAATGCATATGAAACACCTTTAGGTAATAGTCTGAAAATCTCCAATTAATTTGTATATAAGATAATATTAACTGAAGTTATTTTGAATAACTTTGTAACCGTGACTTGTAAATTGTATTTTTGACACTGGAACTTTAAAACGTAGTACTTCACCCTCTCTTCATTGCACTACTCGCCGAAAAGTATGTTCTATTTACATCAACTACATTAAATGGTAAAACCCTTCGTGGTTCGATTTCAAGTGCGATATTTCTGGATCGTTAAAACATAGGACTCTTCAAAGTTTAAGTAAAAACAACTAAGCTGATTTGAATGAAACTATCACGTAACGATACGGAATTTAGAAATATATAGCTATGACTAACCTGAAATTAAGCTATAACAGAAATCCGTGTACCTTTTTTTATTAATATGAAGTAGCAAACGAGCAAGCAGCCCACCTGATGGTAAGTGGTTACTGCCGCCCATGGACATTTGTAAGCAACTTCATATAGAACTAGGGTTCTATATGAAGTCGACCACAGATGCATTGCTACTCCCGAGGTCTGAGATGGTCGCTTCATATAAAAGTGAGCAGGCAACCACACCCTTCCATCGAAACGCAAGAACTGCTTCACGCTAGAAATAGGTGTGAATGTTAAAAGACCTATATCTCACTACTAGTCTCAGCCTACCCACAATTGGAAGCAAACTAGAGGTACTGTACCACGCTGTTAGACCAAAAATACATTCGACAGAAAAAAGAAAAATAAGCATGCCGAGTACACACATTCCCTTTGCCCAGTACAAAAAAAATCCTGAAACTTAGTGACAAACCAAGTTCAAACTATGGTGTTGATCCCGTGACGTCACTGCCCGTTGCGCACAATGGCGCAATACCGGTGTACATTAGCGATCGGCGACACAATGGGTGATTTATTGCAACCGGATAACGGAGCCGGATGAAGAAAGGATTTTTCAGAGGCTCGTCCGACTAAATTTAGTGGTAGCGGTAGTTGTAGGTGTCTATATTATTCGTTAATCGTTGTCATTGTAATTGTAATGAAATATATTTGTTCCTTCGTACAAATTCCATTGGCAACTACTAGGTAGGTACCTATTTTTATTGAAAAGTTACTATTATCACTATTTTCTCAATTAACCATGTTTTCCGCTATTTTTGGTTTGAAAAGGGACCAACTTGAAATAAATCGCAATAATTTTGAGAACAGTAAAAATCAGACAATTTTGGCTATTTTCTACTAATCACAATAATTTTCGTCAACTATAGATCATAGAAAAGTTGTCAATTTTTGACGCCACGTAACCTATAACCTAACCCTTAAAAAGTAATCGAAACGTGCACCTCGCACATTGTGTAGGTAATGATTCCACTCGAATGTCTACAATACACAGAGCAGGCTTGGAACAGTTAATTAAGTTTCAGGTGGTTGGTACGGAAAGTAACGGCGAAGAAAATTACTGGAAATTGATCAATTTGCACCGATCCATAGCAGTTTCTAGGAGATCTAAGCGTTTAACAGAGAATTGTGGTTTCTAAATACAATGGGAAAATATATACCTGCACATTCTCTAACGAAATGTATTTCGATAAAACAAAATACGTATCCCACGGTGTACAATCCGTCAAGTCGTTTGGGCTATAGCGCGTGCCAAAGAACTGGACATACACACAAACAAACATACATACATACGCTCGAAAAACATTACCTTCCATCTGATGCAGTCGGGTAAATACGTATCTCATGGTGAAAAACAGGAAACTAATGCGAAATTTTCAGGAATCTAATGCGAGGTTGCCGGCTCACTTATATATGAGGCGACTATCTTAGTCCTCAGGAGTAACAACGCATTTGTGATCGGCTACAGACAGAACCCCTGTTCTATATGAGGTTGCTTTCAGATGTCCATGGGCAGCAGTAACCACTTACCATCAGGTGTACTGCATTCTCGTTTGCTACTTCAGTCTGATAAAAAAAAAAGTTATTTCCATAAAATGCTAATGTCGCAATACGTCCGTTTCATTCTCACCCTGGGCTCATAAATACATACAAGCTACATATAACATAAAAACGCTAAGAAAACCTTGGAGAATATAATCTCGCATATTCTTCCGGCCAGATATAGCGCTATTAAAATATAACCAGCGGAGCCGAGAGTATTATTCATGGCGCTTCGGCGTTCATTTTGAATAATTAAAAATTTGGCACAAGACGCGGCCAGTTGGGTAATCAACCGCTGCTACGAATCACTATCTCTGTGATAATACCCCGTATATATCAAGAATTCAGATGGATAAATCCACCCTTATTCATATCTTCTGCTAAGATATTAATCTCCTTTTTTAAATGCTGTAAGTTGAGAATAGGTACGAAATATATTACTGTGTTTTGATAGTTTTAAAGGCAGATCGTTTCTTAAGTAAGAAAGATTCTTTGTCGTATATTTCATACGATGAAAGCGGTAGATATAAAATTCGTCTGTAATACGTAATGATTACCTAATAACGGAATTAGTGTGTATGAATTATGAATTGTGACAGATTGATTAAGTCTATACTACTTGGCAATTACCTTGTTATCGGCTACATGTTTTAAACTACTCCTAACTATTTACAACACCGGTACCTGCTGAGTAAAACAAACATTTAGTTACAAATGACTATATGGTTATTTTATTTTAGAAATATCTATACAGATAAAAAATAATACTACAAAAACCCTTGTGTGTCGCAACTGAACATTTGTCCTGAGAAAATGTCAGTTATTCGAAAAATCGCTTAAAATGCCTAAAAAGTATTTCTATACCTACATAGTTTGTGATACTAACAATTTACTTAGACAAAACTTCCCCGTGTTCGCATAGACAATATAGAAATACATCTCAAAATCTAGACTTAACAAGGGTTGCTTAACACGGGGAGCTTTGAAGCTATTCGAGGAATATTGATCCCACAGTGCACCCCCAGACAGACCTCACCGCAAGCTAAGTCTAGCTCGCTAGAAATTCTGGAACCCAACATTCTATTTGGACATACCTAACGTTTCTTAGAAAGGCATTTCTTAATGGAAAATGTCTTCACTACGCGAAGTATCATTTTCAATAAATTGTTTTAGAATGGAATTTCAGAACATTCGATTTTCTTGTTGAATATTTCATTACTGAAAGTATTTAAAATACTGAAAACTAAATATATAATGTTCATTTAAACTTCTTTTAATCATTGATTTAGCCTGGAATTAACCTAACGTTCATTGGCTCTGAGAAATGTTCCACAAAAACTCTGATGCATACAATTGGAGTAGCAAACAACAAAACAAAAACAGCAATAGTTACCCACTTCCAAAATGGAAACAAAGAAAAGTAACTACAGAAAAGAGGTCGTACAGGAAAACTGGTGGAGCGTCAAAGGGCTCGCAATAAACACGACGGCCCTACCTTTGTCACACTTTGACGGGCACTGCCTCTATTAAATTATAAGCGTTTCCACCTTACAACTTACACTTTTCCTTATTCAATGTTACCGAAAACAGGATACATTATAGATACGGCGAGCAGACACGTACAAAATGAAAACGGGGGTTGGGGAGACTGGGGAGGTATGGAAATGTTGGTCAAATATATCATCCGGTGGCTGACAGGCCAATTCTCTTATCGCGCGCGCGCCGCTGCCGCGCGATCTAAGCGGGCTTAGCTAATATAAAATGGTTTTAAATTCAAGTTTAATTCCGGGCTATCTGCGCCCAACCCGTAAATACCCGGCCCGTAAATACACGGCCCACATACAAAAGGCCCGATTTACGCGTTTGACGGCAGCCGAATATTTTAGCGGGATTAGAACGAGTTACGCGTAAGACGAGAACGGATTTTAATAAGGAGACGACAATTTACGGTTTGCGTGTACAGCGCTTTTTGGTATCGCTTTTGTGGTACTCTTTATGTACTTTTAATGGTGTTTCGATGGGATTGGAATATATTTTGGGATTAAAGGTGTATTTGATGAAATAAAAAAGGTGTATGTATAAACTGAAAATTATTATTCCGAGAGTTTTAAGTATAATGTTTTCATATAACTGAAAAGTTGTAGAGTATTTGAATGGTCTTGCTATCCACCAAATTCAAGGTAATCTTAGCTAATACCAAAGATGCGTAGTTGTTAGACTTTTGAGAATAATTATGGAAAGAAATTAAATTTAATATTTTTATTAGGTAATTTTAAAATGATTTAGAAATTTACAATCGATATAGAGCTTCTGAAAAGGGTAAAATGCCTCAAAATTTATATTCCTTGACCTTTCTCACAAGTAGGAAAAGAAGTATTCAAATAAATGATTGAAATTAATTTAACTCTTTAATAGGAAATGATGCAAAGAAACTTGTATAACTTAAAGTGCTCCATAAATATCTTAAAAATAAGTAAACTTTATACTTAACCTCTTATTTTTTTTTAGAGGAAATGGAAAAGTGACACAAATGCAATTTGGACAAAAGTTTTGATGAATGATTCTCTCATTTATTTCACGTCAAACAAAACACAACTTTAAAGCTACGTAATTCCATAATAAGACGTATCAATAAATAAGACGGTAACCCTTTCAGTGCGTACACTTTGGTAACTGGTGTTTAATAAGAGGATGATAATTTAGCGCCGCGCAAGATGGCGGTACGGTTGCGTTCATTATAAACTTACTTCATATTCGTTATGTAGGAACGCAGCTGCGTCGGAGCTGTGTGGGATTGTGTGGATTATCCCTTCCGTTTATGTTTATATTTTTATGCACTGTACGTAATAAATAATTTATCAAGTGTCCTTTATATAATGAGAGAAATGTGATATTAAAATGAGACCATTTTCTTGGTAATGCATTCGTAGCGTTAATGCAAATCTAAAACGAAGTCGCGGACATAACTTCGTACGCGAAGATTATTACAAAATATGTAATACTAACGTTAAGGCCCTATTTGACGCAGAAGATACGCTGAATCAGTGATCCCTAGATATTCCAGTATATATCGGCATCGGTTCTACCACTTGTAATCTATCACAAAACAAACAGCTACCAAGTGTGGATAAATAAGGCGAGCCCGTAAAATTGCACCAGCAGCGTCAGTTTACAGCACCAGGACATCATAAAGTGCAAACAACGGCGTTTTCCATTACAATATGTTTACCGATCCGCGGCGCATTATGTATGTTATCCTGCTACCCTGGTAGGACGAGCCGTTGAATTTATGAGACGCCCGCAAATATTTGGGCGCTAGAGAACCCGCCTGACAACGGGAAGATTGTCGACTGTTTACACAACACAGTATGCTAATTTTTCTAACCGTATTCCGTTCGCCACTTCTGTGCTTCCGTGTTTCGGGGACTTTGTTTTTTCGTTAAAACACTGTAATACGTGTGTAAACAACGTACGATACGCACTATCCAGCAAAAGTTGAAAGTCAACAATCATTTTACAGTTTGTAGTTTTTTCTAAACATTACAACGCTTCCCTACTTCCGTATTTCGGTGCGCTGTGACGTTTAGTGTCATTAAATCTCGTAATAGGATATCATAAATCGCAGGAGGTGGACGGAGCGGCCGGCCGGGCGGCTGTCATCGTTTGTCAGGGCATTTCACGCATTGTTGGCGAATAACGCAGGCATTGTGCGCCGGCCGGCTGGACGCGTGACGTGACGCGCGTGCGATATGCTTCGCCCATGTCGCCCTGGTACCGCTATGTCATCTGACAACTGTAACTCACAATTGAATAAGGAAGCTCGGTGCCACAATGCTAACAACATTCTTTACGTGTTAGTGGCATAGGCGTCAAAATGTATGTATATAGTTTTAAGCAACAATACTAGATGGTAAGTGGCCACTGCCATCCAAAGACACCTGTGATCAATCACAGTTTAGATTAGAATCCCACTTAAGGTCCACAGATGCGTTGATATCCCTTCAGAAGTAATTTGGAATACCTCGCATAATATATTCTTCTTAGCACACCCTTCGGACCTGAATAAGCGCTTAACACTGCTATTAATAGGGAAATATAGATTTAGCTGTCACCGGGTTCGAACCACAAAGAGATATACCTTAAAAATTAAAGTATAAGTCCAAGTAAAGCACCTGTAAAAATAGATGTTGTTAGAAATAATATTAAATTTGGAAGCACATGGTTTGAATCCCAGATGCAAGGTGCATGAACTGCCCTTACTATAATCCGCGACAAATAATAGATTTTCATATTCCGGTTCTGCAAAACATAACCTTAGAATGTAGCCTTTTAAAATCACTAACAGGCAGTCAATTTCACTTACTTAATACATGAATAAAGGAGATTACAATCATATAAAATTTGGCCTTTGCCCTATAAGTTATCGTAAATCGACCTGAATTCCGATGACGGACCAATCCAGATACGCTTCCAATATGGACCGATTCAAAACCATTTCATTATTGCGTCCTGTCAGGATGAAAAGGATGCAGTTCTCGTATCCTCGACTAAAGGACAAGTGGAGAAGCGTCGGAGATTGCCGGCGTCCGGACGCATTCTTGGCGTCGTTTCGAGCGATGCAATTTGAAAATGCGTTCTCGCGAGGAATTCCTTGTAGGTACAGTGAACTGTCTTCCTCCGACACTTCTTTATGTACATACTTTTAAATTCTACTGTATTATTTGTTAATAATATAGATAAACCACGACCCTAGCGGAGCGGTCACCACCGGTTTGCCACAGTGGGTTCCGGCCTTGTTCCCGGGCTAAACAGACATCTGAATTATGCATTTAGATTGTGTTCTGGGTCTGAGTGATAATGTATTGGACTTTGTGTGTTCATGGTACCCACGATACGGCTAGAATATTCTTATGGTGGGGCTAGAGAGTAGAATGCGCTTTTTTCGAAATTGGTTGTCTTAAAATAATGGAAAATTTAAGACCTAAAGTATCCTAAACAACGATTCTATCTGAAATTGGTCAATTCAGTATAGATTATTCCAATGATAAAATTTATTTTTTCAAATACTGACATACTTTTGATATTTTTGTGTGATTTATAAGAGACAAGCAGTTCTATTTAGTTTAGTCTAGAAGACATTGCAAAGATCTTCCTATCCTGGATCAACCTGTACTGGAAGTACCTACCTGCATGCGTTCGGATTTATCCTCAAGTACCTACGACTAAAAATATCACATAATACGGACCGTCGGAAAAAAACCAAGAAATAACATCAAATATGTTCGGTATGCGACGTCGAGATCACATCAGAAATTTAAGCCTTCAAGAACCGGGCGGGTAAAAAGAAAGAAAAGATCGGAAAGAAAAAGAAAAAGATAAAGGTAACTAAGCTGACCCCGCAGTCGCACGCGTAAATTCGAATCAAGGAATCAAATGTCAGTTTATGAAGTTTTTTTATCTTTTGGTTGTCGATTTCGGTTGACGCAGCGGTAGGTAGGTGTGATTTGAATCGATTTGTTTAACTGTTTCAACCATTTTATTGATAGAATCGATTAGAGCGAAGCTTCTTATTGCTATGTTTTATCTACATAACCAAAGATTCATGATTGAATGGATTGTCCGTCATATCGACGTAAGCACGTTATAGTAATAATGGGAATCTAAAGAACTGAAGATTTCTGTAACAACTATGTACTAACTCTACAATTATCTTGCATATCAGTGTATGAGCTGTTATATTCTGATTTAATGGCTTGCCATAATGATACCTCAACCAAATGGCTCCGAAACATCCCTGATCTCTTAGCCCTGCAAGAGAGAGAAATTCAGCGAATTGTGCTACAATTTGCAACGAATATTCGTGGCCTTTTTCGAATACATACGAGTACATTTGTTGTTTCGTGACCCTGGGATAAAACCTTAACTTTCTTTATATGGGAATGAAGTAGCAAACGAGCATGCAATCCACTTGATGGTAAGTGGTTACTGCCGCCTATAGTCAGCAACTTCATAGAAAACAGGGATTCACAGATGCATTGCTACTCCCGAGGACTGAGATGGTTGCCCAATATCGCCTATAGGTGAGATGGCAACGACATCTTTCCACCGAAACGCAAGTATTGTTTCACGATAGTAATAGGAATGGCGGCGGTATCTCTCCGGTCGAACTACACTAGTTGTACCTAGTAAAACTGCTTGGTAAATTAAATATTAAAGCCTCCAACCCCCCCACTTAAAGGTGTAAAATAAGTCCTGTAAATTTAGTAATTACGTATAAAATATGATTTAATTTCTAAACAAAAACGCTCTTAAAGCCACATAAATATTATAACTTCCTTTATTATCTTTAATCACGATAACTAACGCTAAGCGCAATTAGGCGTAATCACAACACTTTTTTCCTTAGTTAGTTAGTTCTTTCGTACACGATGTTCTTCGGATATTAATGTTGAAAAAGAGCAATTAATAATTATAATTCCACGCGTAACCAGAATAAAGCAACAGACAGGCAATCAAATTGTTTTTTTACATAGCTAAGTTTTGCGTGGCGACTTCTCTTCCTTGGCAGAGAGAGCAGGGGCGTTGCTTTGGCTTTCTTATGGAGGGAAGCCTGAAGTTGCTGAAGCAGAAATAAGTCAGCTACTGATTTTTTCTCACCCGATGATAAGGGATCCAGGTTAAATCAAGAGTTTCCAGAATAAATAGAGCCAGAGAATTTCCGACAAACATTTCCAAAAATCATAATGTTTGTTTAACTTTCTGTGTTGCCTATGTTCAGGGTATCTACGATTGTTTCAGACCGGTTCCCAATGTATATGAGAGACTAGTGGCTACTCATCTGACACGCTCATTTGCTGCTTCAGTTGGATGGCTGCTTAACATAGAATTTATAGAACGCATTATTGTATATTGAGTTTTCTCAGACTCCCCTCGTATCGATCAAACATCTTTACGGTATTGAATCTTATATTCGTAGCCATAAACACACAACATAGATGACCGACAGAGTGTATAGATGAATGATCGTTACATATAGGTACCTATCACTTAATATAACATGATACATAATATTACAAATAATAATATTTAAAAAATGAAGTTTCTCCAACTTTTTACAATGTCTCTTTATCAAAAAGAAGGAATATAATTTGAGAATTCGGCTGAGAACCTGTAATAATATAAATTCTTATACTTTTTAGTACTTTTCCCTGTTTGTTTGTGTGTTTAAAATCGCAATCTAGCACTGAATTTAATTTGAAGAATTGATAGTCCGAATAGACCACTTATAGTCCGAAGCTTGATTTAAAATTTAATCGTCTTTGCATATTAATCCATGTAAAGTAGATAAAAAGTTAATTTTACGCTTGTGTTACAATTTTTGAACGCGGGTGCAACCATGAGACACAGCTAGGTTAAATAAAAATAATGTCTAATCAAACAAAGTAGTGTGTGAAGAAATCGCTGAAGATTGTTTAATACGTACATTGTGTATCGAAGGATGGACAGTTCTGTAGTAAATAAGTACAAAATACTCGTCAATAAGCTATGAATCGCTATCCTCCCCAAGAACTGATTTCCGGGTCGCCTAATTATCAAAACGAAGAAAGAAAGCTTTTGTTTTGCACTGGCCGACAAGATCGTCTGATTTGATCGTTCTAGACCGTTGTTGTAGTTTTCCTTGATTTTAAAATGTAGACATCAAATAAGTTAAAATCGAAAGTAAGATTTTAATTATTACAAATTTACAGTCAAAGAAAAAAAGCAAAATAAAAAAAGTAATCGGGTGATATCTTTTGCGCCATCCTATATACCTAAATACTTACCTTTTGGCTCCTAGATGTATACCGGATTTTAATGCGTACTTACCTGAAACAATTAAAGAGTACATGAATAAACTGCTTAATATCTTCTCGTCCATCGGCCTTTCTGTCCACTGCTGAACATAGGCGTCCTGTGGATTTTGCCAAAAGTTACCGTTCCTGGTATGCGTTGACCGCAGTGCTTGCAGAAACACTGTAATTACAGTAGATCAACTGTATTTTAAACTGTAATGAACCATAGTATACAGTAAAAAAATATTTTGGCCGAGTTTCTTTTGGTCCTTAAATTGCACAAACATCGTTGAAAAATTTATCAAATAGATGACGCTTTTTTCGTCGAATAAATTTTCCCTTAAAAATTCTTTAAAATGTTCTAATGTAATTTTGTACAAAATACAGTACTTTTATGTAGAAAATTTATAAACTGTAATTTTATAATCACGACCGGCTCACTTATGAGGCGAACATCCTACTCCCCAGAAGTAGCAAGGCATCTGTGAGCGATGTCACATATAACTAACCCCTGCTCTACACAAAGTTGCCTACAGATTTCCAAGGGCGGTACTACATGTTTATTTGCTACTTAAGTCTTATAAAATAAGAAATATTGTAAGGCAGCTTATTTTCTTTCATGCATTCTTCCTGTACGATGTTTTACAGTTAATTTCCATTACGAGCGGACTATAATTCTTATTTCACGTAGCGATTCGCAACTGTCCGATATCGGTATATAATTGCGTGGTTACCCTCGCATTATATCATCGAGGAACGGTTTAAAAATTATACGACCATTATTAGCTGTTTATGCCGTGATTTGCGGCAATTTTTATACAGTTTCCTTGATTGAGGGGGTAATTGTAGTGTGGTTGTGGCCTTATTTGGACTTCTCTAGGTATCAACTGCCACCCTCTTACATTCATAAGTCGATTTTATGATTTTTGAAGTGTAAGTATTTAATTTTGTTTTTCTTACAGTTTCCTTGATTGAGGGATAATTGTAGCCTGGCCTTTCTTGAACTTTACTAGTGATGTTGACAGTGTTGCTATTCCTTTAGTTTTTTTCTTAGTCAGTTTGTTTTTTGTCAAATGTTAGGCAAGATGCTGGAGCTAGCTTTGCAGCGTATGTAATAAACAAAATGGTAAAAATAAAAATAAAAAACAACAAACCCGCACTGGGAAGGCACATTTACTAGGCAGTTTCAAACAAAAAACAGTATAGACGTGATGTAGAGAAAGCAATAAATTTTCTAAAGAATGAAGTAGCAAACGAGCGTACAGTTCACCTGATGGTAAGTGGTTACTGCCGCGCATGGACATCTGTAAACAACTTCATATGGAACAGGGGTTCTATTTGTCGATCACAGATGCATTGCTACTCCCGAGGACTGAGATAGTCACCGATATATAAGTAATCCGGCAACCACATCCTTCCACCCAAACGCAAGAACTGCTTCACGCTAGAACACGGTGTGGCGGTGGTACTTCTTCGGTCGAAATACATTGTTTCTGCCACCTGATAAATATAAAAGTTCCTTTAACGCGACGATGACGACCCGCGTGGCGGTGCGGTCACCATACCGGCCTGACGCAGTGGGTCCAGGGTTCGATCCCCGGCCAGACAGAAACACGAAAGATTAGTGATGATTCGTCTTTGTGTGTCTATGGCACCATACACGTGAAAATCCTACTGTGGGGCTATGAGTGTAGAAAGCGTTTATGTTAAACGATTGATTGGAAATTATCACAGGAAACGCATTGCTTCAATTATTATAAAATTACACGTATAGGTTACAAGGAAATCGCGTGCGAATCGCAATAAAAAGTAGGCGAAAATTACATAATCATATACCTAGAAACTCGACGACGCAATGCAACGATAATTGCAGTCTAACTCATTGGCAACTGTAATTTGACTTTGATAAGCAATTTTGGCGTGATTGGAGTGATATAAAATGGCAAATTGGGCACACATGGCGTGATTGGGCACTGATTGCGGGTATCGGAGTGACTTTGTTAATTAAACACTTACAGGTGCAATATGTTGAAGGAATTGGTCATGAGAATCGGTCATGCTGGATTTTTCATGTTTTTGGATTTAATATGCGAGTTATGGTTTTGGTTGAAATAAAAAAAAAAATATGTGCCGGAAAAAAATCTAACAATATTTTAATAAATTCATGTTTTTAGGAAAAATTCAATGCTACTTTTTCTAAAATTGTACGCAAGGATTCGTAAAACGTCAAATTTTTACAAAATATAGGTAAGTATGGTTTTAAATTTACAATATGGCTATAAATAAGTTTTTATACGAATCAATCTAGTTAATTTTCCATAGAAATAATAAGGTTTTTACGATATTCATTTCAATTGTATGAAAATTTAAAGGAATAGACAATATTTACTTTTATTTGCATTATT
>DWNE01004467.1:0-15144 GCA_018249875.1 Cecropterus toxeus
TTTTAAAAAAAAAGAGCTTTTAAGTATTTCTGTGTCAAAATCAAAATAAATAAATATATATAATATATTTTATTCATATAAGTTATTTAACAATTACTGACAAGGTGGTTACGGTGAAACAATAAGTCACGTTCGATATTCAAAGTGGTGCTCGCTAGATGGCGTGCGTGTGGTCGAGTCGCGTGCGCAATGTAACCGGAGCGACACGCGCAAGTAATCCAATATGGCTGCCCGATGTCTCTCGCATATCGGTACATTGCAGGAATGGCATTTTAATATCCCTCCGTTAATGTCACTTATTGTTTACCTCCTCGTACGGCCTAGTGGTACGGAAACCACGTATCCGATGCTAGGATATAGCCAATCAAGTTGACAGGACTTTCGCAAAAATTTCATAAACAAAGATCCTCATACTTACAGGTACACATGGATGCGTGATACGTATAAGATTACAGATTATTTATCTTTCATAAAATCTATAAAAAGTTTATTTTAAATACTCTAGTGGAAAAGAACAGCCGTTCTACTATACCGCATAAAAAAATCCTGCTACGACATAGTCACGTATCGAATAAAAAATAATTATTAGTATAAGCTGGAACCACAAAATGTCCATTGTCCATATTCACACATTAACACGTGGTTTAGTTAAATAAACAGCATCGGATTACTCGAAGATATTGTTTTGAGTACAAGGACCACTATGGCGGAAGAATAAACGTGCTGATACAACTCAACGGTTAAATAACTAGTCCAAACCCACTTTTTGATAGAATAAATAAAACCTAAGTTCAATATACTTATAATACTCCTGTACAGAACATCACAATACCCGGAGCTCATAACTCCGAGCTAGCTCCCAGCTCGCGAACAACGCCCAGCGGCTAACGAGCCAAGATGCGCGATACACCGACGACGCATTGTTGCTGCCGCGACAGCTTTCGCGCCATTGTGCGCGAGGTGTTCTGCACTAATCATTACCCGTGATCGCTGTTTGTTTTCTTCAAAACGCTCAAATTGTTCAATCGGATTATGGAAGTTTATGAACATCGTGTAGGTATGAGTTCGTTGTGGAAAAACAAGGGATAATAAATAGCTAGGTTTAGAATATTTGAATACATATCGATATCGACCCTATTATGATTGTATTAGTGCCCTTCACTTGAATGGTTATGGATTAAGTTTGTGTAATAATTGCTAAAATGTATATTTTTATTCTATGCAACAAATTAAAAAATGAGCTTTGAAAGTATAATGTTCCAACATAAAAAATTATCAACTAGCTTTTACTCGCGGCTCAACCCACTCAAATCATGTTTCCACGGTAAATGTTTTCTATGTGTTAATCCATGCCATAAACTGTCAGTTTCATCAAATTCGTAGTTTTTACGTCTAAAAGTAACAAATATCCATGCACTAAAATTTCGCCTTTAAAATATTACTTAGATACAAATAAACATATTTTATCTATGACAATGCATAGCTTTAATGCATCTTGCATGCAACAAAATACATACCTACGTACTAACCTACATTGTTTTTACCAATTTCATTTTTAAAATCAATCAAAATGCGAATATCTGGCACAGTAATTCGGTTCCACCCCGTCATAATAGCACTGTCGCCGTCAGCATTGTAAAAGCTTTCATATCAATTGAATCCATTAGCTGAGTACACAAGTCCTGTCTGTCTATTTGCTCATCAGTTTTTATCATTGGCCAGTTCATGTTTGTTCGATCGGTCACTTCCATGTTATTGATGGGCTGTTTCCCTCCAACAACACCATTGCGATCTGTTATCACAATTTACGAAGCAAATTAAAACGTAAGCACCTGTAATAAGGGCTGAAAAACATACACCGATCATAAAATATACCACAATTGATATATTTGTTTGCGTACTTTAAATAATGTATTCTATATTTTAACAAATGCTAACAATTTACATATTAACCTACGAATATATTAATGTGATGGTTTGTATGTCTGTCGTTCAACCACGCGAAAACAATTGGACGGCTGTGCCTAAAATTTGGTCTACAAAATGTTTATGATCTGAATTCATGGTACTAATATTGTTGTATTTAGACTTATTAATGAAGACCACGTAAACGAAGTCACGAGTATTCACGAGTCTTTCTATAAACACGAGTATCTCTTCGATTACAAAATTGTATATCAAATAAAGTTTAAATCACAATTTAAGTGTAGCTAGACAAGTGTACATACCAGAATAAGCCTAGCAAGTAATGTAAACGAACACAAACTAGTTTACGTGCAAAGTTTGAAATTATCACTGAATTATGTTAAAGTTCCTTTAAGTTTTCTCCTGATATGGAAGTGGAATTCTATTTAAAACAGGAACCCATAAAACAGGCTTGTCCTATCTACCTGTGCATGTGCCATTTGTCCATTCGACGGCACTTAGCTTAACAAAAACTGATAGTTGTAAAACAAAAGAGGAAAACAAAACCTCGGTAACAAGACCGGGCCATTTGGTTCAGAAATAAACTAAGCGGTAAGAATTAACAGGGATAAAGGATTAAAAGAGTAGCCGAAGCAGATTTATGTCGCGATGATTGCAATCGGACCGATTCTGCGTGTAACAGCACTTTATTTATTCTCATCGGGGAGAAGTGCATGAACGTTGAACTTAACGAAATTGAAAGTAATGTATGTTTGTTCTCTCGATACGAGTATGATTGTTTTTAACGATTTACACCGCACCTCTTAATGTGTTTTGGATGTCGGCAAAATAAGCCAAACTTTACCGTACCTTTACTTTATACATATTCAGTAATCAATAAAATAAATTGCTTTTGAATCAACATATAAATTTTCTGTTCAGTTATTATATAATAATAATAAAAAATGACACGGTGAAAGAGCATTTTCTATTTTGTAGGTAGTAATAACGTGTGGATGAGGTGAGCAAAGTCTGGCAAACAAATCGTAAAGGCACTCAAAAGGGCGACAATATGACAGCTATTTCCCATTCATTGCTACTCTATTTACAGGAACGAATCGACGGAGGTTTATCATAGCGAAGTCCTTTCACACAACCCTTCACGCGGTTATCTGATAACGCAGTGAATGCGGTGCACATTTGTCTGTACGACACTCACTCCACACTGTCTAGTGTAAAAATTGTCAGCGAATGTGACTAGATAGCGATCTGCCATTTGCGAACGATAGAGGGGACCTCCGTTTGCTTTACACACATAAAACAACATATCTGCGGTATATTTCACATTTTTCGAATAACGACTCCTATGTCATGTTCTATTTTATTGCATGCTTCATTTAGATCTTAATCGGCATTATTATCAGAAAAGTATAGAGTTCTAAAGAAATACTATTACGCAGGCGGGGCAAGAAGGCGTATCGATGGCCAGGTAATGAAACCAATTTCCCATATAAAAGCGAGGATACATAAGATCCAAACGAATGAACCAACTAAAATGCAAGCCCTGCTGCCAGTAACACCTATCAATTCACGAGGCGAACCGAGCGAGTGATTGCTGTAATTTCTATAAAAAAATCAACGGTAAGGTTCGCCAGACACATCGATTCGAAAAAATGTTTCATCAACAATAATTTTATTATCGTAATAACAAAATTACGGGTTGAACGTGCAAAACCAGGAATACGAGCCTTAGTTGTGAGGGCTTAGGGAATTTATTCCTTCAGCATTTGCTTATATGTCAGGGGGAGAAATGAAACCTTTGTTGGCCTATAGCATTATTATTTCTCATTTTGTTTTGTTTATTAATACAATTGGCTCGAGGCGCAATATTGATATTCAAGTTTGATGATGACTCGAGCCGCGAGTTTTCTTTCCAACCTCCTCTGTATTTTTATGGGTTTTATAACAATTGTGTTCCCCGAACCTTTTGTTTGAGAGTCAGTGAATTGTATAATACTTACTGAATAAATTTTAATATTTATAATATTTCCATAATAGTTTGAGTGAATAATGGACAAGGTATTAACTTTATAACATCATCTGTATATCAATTTATTTAATCGGCAGACACGAAACTTTCCCCTTTTCTTGTGAATATGTTTTAGTATTTCTTCTCAACACAGGTTTATTCCTTTTTTTATTACTGAAATAGCAAACGAGCATGCTCATGGACATTTGAGTGCGAAGAACATGGAGGACTGTTGGAACTCTTCGGATAAGTACGTGTTCCTTGGCACATCCTTGATGTAGAACTTCGCAGTACATATCTCTGCAGTTATTACGCAGAAATAGGTGATATACTTCCAGAGTCGAACCAAAAGGGTTCCATTTTCCATATTTGTAATTAGATACAAAATAACTTAATATAGGATATTCATAGTTCACGGATATTCTCATGGAGAAAACGGAATGACGTGTATAAATAACTCGCAGAAATATCAATTAAACAATTATGCTGTCCGAATGGAATCGTGTGTAATGATAGTGGGCCGGGCTATAACTCAGACGCATCTGTTCTACGGGTATTTGCAAAGGCACGACATGCGCTCGCGCAGCGCGAAATATACCACTCATACCTGTCTCCAAAGTTTCATGGACTGTACACTTCTTAAAAGTTTTACTTCACATTTAAATGCCAATTTTTCTGTGATGATTTGATTTGAGAAAAGAAGTACGATTTGGTAAAGAGAAGTACGACCGCATAAAGTAATGTTTCAGCATCAATAAAATCTGAAGATACAAATTACATTCAAATGAAATTTTCTCTGGTAAAATTATAAGCATTGATATAGTAGCATTAGGTAGATAGATCCTCTACTAATAAGAGGATGGAAGTTTTTATATATTTAGTTATATGGACACAAAACATCACAAAAATAACACAAATACATAATTATTTAGCAGGATAATTTAAAGTCATAAATGAGTACCCTTTGCCGGTATGCACTTATCGTCATTACTTATTTCAATAATTTATCATCATAATGCATTAAATAGTGCTCATATAATGCGATGCAAATGTATCGTCTAGTATCTTTATAAAGTGGTTAGGTAGTGCCTTGCATGAAGTACAGGTAATAGGGGTTTAGCAGACATGCTACTTTTAACATCAGCAATCGACGACTTTTCAACTGCTTTTGAATGCTTGATGCAGCTATCGAACACTATACCTACTCCTCACAAATTTGAATACGAGTCTTAACTACTTTTGGGCTCTTGATGCACAAAACGAACGCGAAAAACGCAATATACCATTTAATCAGTCACTATAACGAGCGTTTTTAATACCGTGAACGGCCGCGGCAAGTCGCTAAAACGCGATGCACCATCGCAATCGCCTAAACGTGAATCTCCGATGCTAAAAGTAGCATGTATGCTAGGGCCGTAAAAGTATCCACTTGATCCGAGCCTAAGAGTTAATCAATGTTGCTTATACTAGTACGTATGTCGGATTACGCAGAATCGATTCGCGCGAGATGTTGACTAATATCGATTATAACATTTACGTCGGCCGGCCTTCCTGCATGTTGCCTCTATAAGTCTATAATACGAGCATATGATAATTTCGTATGTTAATTCTAAAACGGTGAGTTGTAGGTATTTAACGTCTGGTACCTACTAATTGCAATTTTGAAGCAGTTATTTGTCGGCTTAATGTTTTTAAATTAATGAGGCTTTTATTTATGCAGAAATTATCAGTTCTTATGACATGAACTTATTAAGATTTGTAATATTTACAATTTTAATTATTTAAATTTTAAATATGTAAATTTTGCTACATATACGTCCACATGTATTTTATTGTAAATTATTACGTTAGTCTAATTTTATGTTTCGTACTTGTCTCTTGCCGACAATTTTAATTATCAATCTTGTACCTAAGATTGATATTCTTACATTATGCACTAATTTAATAAAAAATATATTCTCTTATTTTTATGCCCTACATGTTTTGATTCGGACAATGAATTTATGGTCTTGAATGGTTACTATGTTTCTAGACCACCAACATAATTGATTAGCAGATCTATTGAATCAGATACATGACATGAAATAATGTAAACATGAAAATTGACATACCTTTCTCGTAGCTGATTTGTCGCTCTTGCTGGCGAGCATTGTCCGCTGCAACCTTGAGCAGCCCCTGGATATTGCGGAGCAGGGTTTCGGTGGAGGAAACCAGGGTGTCGGCGGTGGGGTCCACGGGCACGGAGGGCGGCGAGCTGGTCGGCGCGGGATAGTTCACAGGCGCAGGTGACGATGATGCCGGTAAGTCGCGCTCGCCGTCGCTCAGATCTGCTCCTGCCCGGCAGGTACACATTTTAGTAGAGGTAATTGTAGCCATTACGGTAAAGGAAAAAAAAGATCGTGAGGAAACCTGCACATCTGAGAGTTATAAAAAAAAAGAGTTCTCAAAGGTGTGTGAAGTCTACCAATGCGCACCTGATCAGCGCGGTGGACTATGGCATAAAAATCTCTCATTCTGAGAGAAGTCTCATGCCCAGCAGTGGGACAATAATGGGTTTACGATGAATTGTAGGCATATTGTTTTTATAACACTGAATGAACAAACAAGCAGGCAGACTTAGACCTTATCAAGAAGATTGAGACGATTTTTCTTCAATAAAAATAAATAAGTATACTTTGAAGCTTTTTAGGTGTTTGTTAATAAATCTCTTTATATAAAATTTGACATTATACAAGCATTATTGCGTTCTAGTCATAATTTAGTAAATTAGACAGCAGGAGTACGTAATACGAGGACTCAGAAGGCAATATTAAATACTCTTTTGTTGGTTTTATTTCCCAGCGACAGAAATACATAACATGTTTTTCAGAAGGCGCCTGTTTAATTACCGTGTTAAAACTAGAACACCTTAATGATTTGCAACCGCACTGCTTAATTTATATCCGATGTTCTTTAGATAAATCATTCAGTTGAAACATTCGCCCGCTTGTGGCAGAACCACAGGTCTGTAAGCAGCTTCAGGACAAATTTATAAGAGCAACATGGATATATAACGTACTTTTTTATTAATAATTTTGCTTAGATAATATCTTATTTACAAATTGACTTTTATTTTACTATATGGAACCGGATTAATGTTATTGTCTTTTTGTTTTGTTTTGTTTACAGGGATTGTTATACTCTACATCGGGTTGATATTATATCATAGGACCGCAATTCGGTGCTACGACTCCATTACATCCATACATGAAAACACTTGTAAAAAATTTCATTACAAATAAGCAGTACATTTACACTAGCTGTTACGTATAAGCTTTACGTATGTTTGTGTGTGCATTAATACATAAATAAACATTTAATTTTCCAAATATATTAATGTAATTTCGCTTACGATCGTATATACCACGGTACATACAAGAGTATGTAAAATGTAAATTCCTGCTAAACTTGTGAACAATGAAGAACACAAGCCCATGTGCCGTCTCACAGAACGTAAACGTTATTTGGGATCGCGTGCGTGTATCATTCCCATCGCAATTATTATTGCAGGTACATCGATATCGCGTGGTGATCATCGGCACACGGCTTTGATGGAGTCCGGCAACCACATACTTATTCAGATTAAGAGAATTAATCATAATAAAATACATTAAGGGTACCCCAACACGTTAATCGTAATTAATGGTCAATCAATTACAACTGAATACATAGTTACAAAATCGTGACTCTATGATACAGATCAAAATATGAAAATATCTTTATGATATTTACTGACGTAGAGAATAGAATTTATTTATTTCATTTTTTTTAATAAGAATGAAGTAGCAACCGATCACGCAGTCCACCTGATGGTAAGTGAATACTACCCATGGACATCTGTAAGTAACTTCACATAGAACAGGGTGTCTATCTGAAGTCGATCACGGTCATATGCGTTGCTACTCCTGAAGTGAGGACTAAGACAGTCGCCTTATATGTAGGTAAGTGAGCCGGCAACCATATCCTTCAACAGAAATGCAAGAAGTGCTTTACGCTAGATATAGGTGTGGCGATGGTACTTCCTCGGTCGAACTAAATTGGTTCTACCACCTGTAAATAATACGTACACTGTAAATAGTACGTTATAATAAAATTATATACGACTGAGGATATTCATAATGTAGTAGAGTGTACCTATTTTAAATAGGTATGTTATCGAAGCAAGTTACAGAATAGGGATCCGCTCGAGCCATTCGACACCGAATGGGCTGTCTCTAACCGATTTATATGCTCCGTTGCACTATACCACCAGTTATTCCTTTTGCGACTTCGGTCCAAGTATACACTAAGAATATATTATTACTACTCATTTCTATAAATAATATGAATATGTATACAAATTAAATGAAGCATCCATTTGTGATGTTGAACTAATTACCATTATACTGAAAATACATACATGTAGCTCATAAACTGACTTAAGTGTAAATAAGCTGTATAAATTTTATGTTTGTATGTTTGAATAAGTGGATATAGCAAGGATAAAACTAAATAAGACATGTTTCGATTGCAAAAATCTTGATTTAAAAATCTAAGACGGACACGGACGAATCTAAGTGAGGCAACTAGTTTATTTTAAACAATATGACCTGAGGCGGACTCGATTATTTTGGGCGCACGGATTGTTCGACATTATGTCAATAACGGACCGCACACATAAAAAAAGAAAGTGTTTCGATTGGCGTCTCTCACGGTCCAAAGTAATCTATCGATACATTTAATTTAACTGACAAGATAGTGAACGCTCATCACATAATGAAGACAACATCGTTTCGTCATTGTCGATGCGCACGATAGCACTTTCGAGTTGTCACAACACCATCTTCCTAATAAGGCCAATTAACAGAATTCTAAAAGAGTTTATCGTACAAAATTCGACTCTTTTCAACATATATTAGTATTCAAAGCGATTCGTTCGTCTTCAATGAGACATCAAACCTTATAAATGTGAAATAAAAAGGGGTCGGAAACGAGAACGCGATTGAAAGGAAGAGGTAATACACGATGGACAGAGATCAAAGTTGAATGACATCGTGGTTAAGAAAAATCTTTTTATAATGAGACTCCGGCAATCGTGATGCACGTGAATCACGTATCGACAGAATTAATTATAAATAAATATACATTTGAAATGCGCTGCTAATTGAACCTTCTAAATTTCTAAAGTGTGATCAATGATAGTCGAGAAGTATCAATTTTGACCTCTAATTCTGAAGACCCTGGTTCGAATTCATGATATGTAATCATTGGTAAACATACATAGTTCTGCATTTCAAAGAACAGGTGCAATTGCTGACTTACACGTGAGGAGCAAGCAAGGTATCTGTGGTCGGCTTCAAGTAGGACCTTTTTGTACCTGTAGGTGGTTAAAGACATCCATAACCGACGGAGACTCCTGACCATTAGCTAGGCTGTAAGCTAGTTTGTTACTACGATCAAAAAACTTATTTACTTAAGCTGTGAAGGAAAAATCGCGAAAAAGCTTATATCTCTGGATACATTCAGAAAAATGTTGTGTGCGTTATGTGACTTTGCCGAATAGTATTAGGCACACGTAGTGAACTTTAGCGTTAAAGCTTAAAGGTTTAAGAGGAAACTCTTACAAATCAGTGAGAAATTAAGATAAAAATTAAAACCGTGTTGAGGTTATTATTTTCTTGTCTAATTGAGCAGTAATTTGCAGACAGCAACAAATTTGAAATGGCGCATCGTGTTAAAGACTAGTAAATGAACAATTCTTGCTTTAATCGTCATAATCTATACGTTCCCACGGTCGTCAGTATTTTGTATGTATATTACAATAACCACAGTACACAATCCTCATTGTTTCAAGTTACGTTGCGTTAATTTAGCTATTGTATGCTTCGAGTATTTACATTTGTGAATCGCTGTTTTGACTTGCACCCTCGTGTAAGCAATTGTGTGTACCACTTGTACGTACTGTATACATACTCAAATGTAACTACATGATACTACTAAATTATTCAGGTTTGCTTAAGATGTGAGTCATGATTGAATTGCAACTTTGTAGTTATAACAATATTTTACTTTAAACTAACCTTTTTATACGTTGAATAATAAACGAGCATGCTGTACATTTGATGGACAGTTGTCTCTGCCACCCATGGATATCTTTACCTAACTCTATTTAGGATTGGAAGTTATTCCCAGATTCGTTGCTACTCCTGAAGACTAAGATCACTTCATAATGTAATTTATCTGGTATGCCCACTATTATCAAAATGCAAGAAGTTTTTTACGCTAAGAAATAAGTTTGGCGATGATACTTCGCTCTAACTAAACCGGTTCTACCGCTTTTCATGATAGTGGTTTTATTAGTAAATCTGTCAAAACATTGTTTTATCATTTCAATTTATCTATCAATCATGACAGTAGTGCTTTGCCACTGCTGGGCACGGGCCTAAACTCAGAAATAGAAGGATTTAGGACATAGTCTAGCTTGCTGGCCAAGTACGGATTAGTTCACTTCACATATATTTTCTCTTCTTATTTTTTCTTTTTCTTAAGTATATAACTTTTAATACAAATATCAAGGCATCTTCATTCCCGTATGTCATAAGCGTACGCAGTCATAGAAATACGCTGTATTAGAATTGTAACTTATTATTTCACTGTTAATCATATTGCCATATACGTACATCCATTCGGCAATGTTGTTTATTATCGGTTTAAAATTATGTTTGTGTTTTAATACATTGCATCGTTGGAGTAAAGTTTAATTCTTTATTTTAAATATTATCTGTTTAGAAGCAAAACTAACATAATACGATAATACTCAGGTAATACCTAGATGCCGTAATTGGTGATGGAAAAACTAATCTATGACAGGTAATTATAAATATTTATGTCTCGACTTGAGATATCTTGGACTATGGAAGTCGTTATTGCACAATACACAATTAGCTTAGTATTTTTGTTCATTATTATCAATCAAACAGCCAGTTGTATGTGCTATCGTAATTTAGTGACATTAAACTAATAACGAGCTATCATTTGATTGATGATCTAGACGGGGATAGCGAACACTAAATTGATTAAAATATTTAATACGGCAATAGATTCAATCTACAAAAAGCTCAAGATAAAATGAGTGTTAGGATGTCATTGAAGAAATTGTCATGCCATCCATCATTACCTCAGTAATATCAACATCAACATCATCCATAAAATCATTAATAACTTATGCAAGTCCAATTTGTTTTAGGATTTTTTTGTTCTGTACTTTTTAGTGATGATGACATTTTGAAGCTTATACCTGGGATTTTAGAACATCAATTACTTAAGTGTCATTGATATGATACATTCGAATGTATACAAACGTATGTAATACTGCTCTTCGCGTTTTTCTGGACTGGGCATTTAAATACTGATACATAAAACTTATTAACCGACTTCGAAAAGGAGGTGGTTCTATGTTCGACTGTATGTATTTTTTTGTAGCAGTAAAAAGCATTATACCAGAAGTTACATATTATTTGTATTTATTAGAACTTCTAAAAAAGTCACTGCGAATATTGACTTATATTATTTATGTATGTGAAATAAAAAGGTTGATTTTCAGTACCTAAAAGTACAACTATTGAGGTGAATTATAATTTTAGATACTATACCTACTGTTTATTTGAAAATATGGTACGTTACTAAATTTGAAAGCCTTTTTTATGAAAACATTTACATAGAAAGCGAGGGTTGCGAGACATTTCAGAATAAATGTAATAAATTAACAACTGATTAAACTAAAAATGGTCTGATACGGGTTCGATACATACAATGTCCTCTTTTTCTTTGCAATGGTATGCAGTAAACGAACCTTTAATGATACAAATAAAAGATGCGCCTACACCGAGGTGTAAAATAGAATTGCCTCCTTATGCGTAAGTACTATTCATACATCATTGGAGTCGATTGCCGCTGATGGTTATGTTCGAATTTTATTAACCATTACGTTTTATTTAAATATAAAAGTCATATGTCTAAAAATCCTGGTTTGGAATCAAGTATTTTTATGTAAATTTATACATGTACGCGCTTGTCCATAAATACTATTAAAATATGAAGCAGTTGTTTACGTAAGTTATTTTATATCATTTTAGATGAGCTAAATCAGATGTTATATTATAATCTGAGATTTAAGAAGCAAAGAATGTTGAATATGCTACAGCATCCTGCTATGAGGTACCTAAAGGAACAGTTAGACAAATTAAAAATGTATATAACTTCGAGGTCACATTCCTATAACAACAATGATATACATAATCAATCAGTTACAAACCGAAATAACTAGTAATAATAAAATCTAAAATACCATAAACCGGTGGTATTGCCACAAAGTATAGTCAGCTGGAATTTTTATACATACAATTAAAATGTTCCCTTGAGGAGTAAAAAAGATGGTTTTATGGCTGATAATTTCCGAACTATGAATGCTGAAGGTTCCAGGGCTATTACTGGGTAATTTTGCAGAGCATTACATGGAGTATCTACGCTCAATGGGTGATACGACTAAACCGTGTTAAAATTACACGGACACTCTCTTGTCATGCCCGGTTGTGATTACATCGAATAGGAAGAGCTAATTTATTACAATCATATCGTGGCTACATTTTATAGGAGCTGAATTACACTGAACGTCGAAGTAATCTGTACGTATAACGCGAGATTGAACTCTGACCTGCCTTTACGATAGATTCTGGGAGTTGAAAAAGTATTGTAAAGGTTTCTAATTATTTTACTAGATGTACTTACATAAAGATTTTTATTACTTGAAACAAAACTAAGAACCAAGGAAACGCAAATAAGCCCATTAGTAGAAGAATAATCTGTAGCGACCAGAACACAGCGTGTGAATATTGCTGTCGATGAAGAATGTGGAGAAGTTAATGCATTAGTCATAAAGAGTTATGTTGGGGATTCAAAGTAAAAATTGACTTGTAATTATTCAAAGTATGCATTAAAAATATGTCTATGAAAACATCATGATAAAACCTAAATACGTGATACTTCCGTAAAAAGTTCACAGGCGGAAAAGGATATAGTACTTAATCGGTTTTTAGCTAGCATACAATGGTAGAATCCTTTTTACTCTTAATGGAAACCGTTCCTTTTAAATTTGAAAAAAAAAATGTTTTAGATTATAATTAAAGCACCAAATGAGCTAGCAGTTCTGATAGTAAGTGGTTTATAAACAAATTCATATACAACTGGGGCTCTATTTGAAGTTGTAAAGAAGATCTCACAAGCGTTGTTGCTCCCGAGGGCTAAGATGATTGCCACATAATATATATGCATTGACCAACGCCCACAAATTTTATTGAAGACTTACCGTCATCCTCATCTTTGACATTGTGGTCGTCAGGATCAGAGAGTGCCGCGTCGCTATCGTCGGTATGGGAGCGCGGCGACGCAGCGGCCGTGGCGGCGGAGGGCAAGCGCGGCGGCTGCGGCGTGCGGCGCGACGCGGCGGAGCTCCGGCCGCTGGCGGAGCCTTCGCCCCGCTCGCGATCGCCCCGCTCCGCTCGCTCGCGGTCCCCTGAACCCGACTTGGAGAGGTTGAGCACGGGACTGTGCCCCGGTGATGAGCCTGTTACCAAATATTGGTTTTTGACACTGATATGATAAGAATAATGAATCTTGGTTATACTGGTGATCTGAATAGCATGACCGCTGTGATGGCGGTGATGATCGCTGCCACAATGATGAATCGAGGATCGTATCCCTATAAAACAAACATTTAACTAACGAATATGCATTTTTGTTCTGGGTCTTGTTTGTCTATTCTTTTTGCGTGTACACCGTGACAGAAAGTTCTATTGTGTAGCGTAGAAAACATCATAAACATGTGGCAGTGACTAAGAAACCTGAAGACACCTGTCTTTAACCTCCAATAGGATTAGAATCCTAGAGTCGGTCAGCAGCTACATCTTGGTATAGTTAGATTGTAAGTAACCTTATAGTTTCCTGTATTCTTTGTTATTGTATGAATGAAATAATATATATGTAGTTCCTACCGTTATGTGAGCCTTCGCGAGCCTTGTCCATAGCTATGACACGTTCAATATCTCCCCTCTCATCACGCAACCTGTAACAAAAAATACAAACATTAACGTTGATCAATTACATCCTTCTTCATATTCAAAATAGTTATGTAATTGTTTCTTTTTAAATGAAATAATTTATTTATTGCACCTGTTTATAATAAAACAGGTAAAATAGAGTAAACTTAATGCCTGATAGCATTCTCTAACCAGCCCTCAACCCTGGATGACTGGAAAGTTTGCAGCACTTGTTAACGTTAATGTAAATAATAATTAAACGTAATATGCAGTATGTTATATAATTTAATGTAATGAATACATACATATCATAAAACACATATATACTATAAATAAATGAAATGCAATTAAATGTTTTAATTTTTTATAATAGGTCTTATAAACGCTTACAAATTGTCATTTACATTATTTTTTCTTAAACTATTACTGGGTCGGAACATTTCATTTAAAAGATATAAATCTATAAACAAAAACATTTATAAAAAAATAATAATCAATACTTATAAAGCATAATTCATCTTTCAAGGTCTAGTATCATGTAATAATAAATTCAGATAATCCCTGAACCGCCAGATCACCCCGTGAGGACAGTCGGTAAACGCACGACGTCAGACACGGCCCGCGGCGGAATGCTTCCGTGAATGTTATTTTGCCACGGCATTGTTACACATAGCACGTTATGTCCATCGTCTTAGTGAAAAGTAACCACTTTTTTAACTTCAAAAAATTAGTCTGTTTTTTTTTTGAGATCATTGCATAGTTATTTTGTTTTTATCATACTGAAGTAGCAAACGAACATGCAGTTCACCTGATGGTAAGTGGTCACTGCCGCTCATGGACATCTGTAAGCAAAATCATACAGAAGAGGTGTTTTATCTGAAGTAGATCCAAGATGCGTTGATACTCCCGAAGACTAGGTTGTTCGCCTCAAATAAGAGTCAGCCGGCAACCACACCCTTCCACCAAAACGCAAGAACTGCTTAACGCTAGAAATAGGTGCGGCGGTGGTACCTCCCCGGTTCGAACTACACTGGTTCTACCACCTGGTAATAAACAAACTCGCTTCCCACTGTCTACCTGTCGCTATATGCTTCGATC
>DWNE01004468.1:0-15144 GCA_018249875.1 Cecropterus toxeus
CGAGTTACTTTAGAAACCTGCCAAATATGCAGTGAAAACTACGCGTAAGTCAGTATTGTTTCATACACAAAGAGGCGACGAACAGTGCTCTGGCGAATTAAAAATAACTAAATGAAACAGTTTCTTTGTTCATCTGGAAATGTAATAATTTTGAGATTCGCGGTGTTAGAACTTAAGTGACGATATGTATCTCCCACACTCACTGTACTTGTACATAGAAAAGGAGCAAGGAAAATAGATATATATCGGAGTTATACAACCGTATTAGTAAAATTATAGTCTAAATTTGTGATATCTCATACAATGGGCAACATTATACGTCACACCACGAAAATTATTTATCTATATGATGTTGCTACTTTTTAAAAGGATTGCCTGAGCCTAAAAATGCAATCGTATGGTTTTACTCCAACTCCGATATTCTTCAAAGTACCCTTATATTGCATTCATCATATTGTGTGTAAACTAAGTTAAATATTAGTAATGGAACAAAAACAGTCTGGAAAATTTGGTCTTAGAAAATATTATGAAGGATTTTTGTTGTAATTTTCGTTTTTGTAACTCATTGCTTCTTCTATATTCAGTAGATATAAATATTGTTTGAAATACATCACATGGTGCCTCACCACAATGTACCTGCTAGATTAGTTGATTACGCAGTAAAATAAGTTATAATTAGACTACGCCAAACATTTGGTTCGCTCTAAAGTTGTAAAATGAAGTAAGTGTAATTATAACCAATACTCGTCTTTAAACTACCCAAGGTCTTATGTTTTATTATCAACTCCATATGAGTCCAAATACTGAATTCAACTTCAACTGTAATTTAAAACATTTATGAAACATCGATTGACGACCCGCGTGGCGTAGCGGTCACCATACCGTTCTGACACGTAGTGTGTCCCGGGTTCGATCCCCGGCCAGACAGAAATGTGAATTAGTTTTCTGTCTGGGTCTGGGTGTTTGTGTATTTTTCTTTGTCCGTGGCACCGATGCGCAGGAGAAAATCCTACAGTGGGGCTATGAGTGTAATATGATAAATGTAATATGTCAGTGTCGTAATAAGGCAACGACCTAGGTTGCTAAAAAGGTGTCCAGGCATAGCGTGCAGACCCTAGGGGTACACAAATGACCACACCGACAAACAATATATCTTATTCATAGCGTAATGCGGTCACGAAAATAATGTACCATAAAACAAATTTTCTCGTGTAAGATTACAAAAATATTCATCTGCACGGTTATAGAAGATCAGAACGGACACACAAAAGCCGGCAATGGTTCTATAATAGACGATGAGATAGTTTGTTGGATTAACCAGATTCGTTTATTAATTTTTTTTTTACAAAAGCAATTTGAGAGCGTACTGAAGTTTGGCGTTACATATTATCACAAACCTTCCACAGCATTTTGGATATTTCTCGAATGTATTTTCATTAATACCAGTTTGTAGACATGTAGATTGTTAATTGCCACCTAATGATCATATAACATCAAATTCGTTTCTGTGAATTTGTTGCTTGAAGCCGACAACAATATGTTACTCCTGTGGACTAAACTGGGTCGCCTTGTGTATATTGTCTGGCCTATTTAAACGTGTGTAACTGAAAATATTATAAAACTCTTAAATTTAAAAGGTGGTAAAAATATTCGTGGCACGCATGCTAGGGACGTCTTACCGTCCGGGTGTCTCATACGCTACGGTTAAGTCGACATAAAGGCAGTGAACTAGGATTTTCCGCCCCGAGAGGTCCCTGTGTATCCGGGCAATTCTCAAGGACGTTGAATATCCCCGCATCCATAACACCAATACAAAATAATACAATGTTATTAAAAACAGTGTAATATAATATACAAATGTAAATGAAATTTTCCAATCTCCCTACGGAGGTCCGGTACTTCTAGATGTCGTTTTCACCGAATAGACAGTCATCCTTCTGGTGATCAGAGGTCAAGTCGAGTCGAATTAGGTCGATCGGACAATGCTATATATTAGTTTACGAGTGTGTAATAAGGCAGATATTCTTACATAAGGCATTCCAAATTAGTCCTAATGATATTAATGGGTTTTTATAATCCTAATGAACTTCAGGTAACAAGTCTTGTTCTGAGTAAGTAATCTACATCGTTTTATTTATATATCATCCCCTAACTGTTAAATTTATTTAAGGTACACGCATGCATGAATTCTGTATAATAGTTTTAAACTGATCTGAGATTATTGAGTGTTTGAAAATATAAGTAATAATTATAATTTAAAAGTCTATGCATGTGTTTAAGGACTGAATGTAAGATAAATGTAGCGATTATTTCATGTAAGATGTATAGAGACATATATGTTATGTGTGGATAGAACAATATAATACATGCAGATGTAACGCTTGCCTGAGGATGTTATTTTTAAAATGCGAATTATATGGTGCAAGTTAGTTATTGTTTCAGTGTATATATTATATATTAATGATTATGAACCAAGTTGTGAACAAAGATATTATTCATGTCTAGATACGTTTATTTTGTAGAAAAATATATGTAGGTATAATATTTCTAACATAAATTAATTATTATGATTATCGCTTAAGTTATAAATACAAGAAAATTTATAACCTATAACACAAAACTGAAATTTTTCGTATCACATATTCCGGGACACTATATCTAGACATAGCAATATCTTTGGCGATAGTATAAAAGCATATATCCGTGATATTTGTATTTTTGTGCAACAAAAAGACGATATTTTCTGATATTATAACCTATACGATAAAATAACGAGATTAAACATTGAGATTGCTTTTGCCAACGAATAATACCAACAGATTATTCATAAGATCACAAATATCTATCTTAGGTTATTTAGAGAATTTATGGTAAAAAATTTGTCGATGTTGTATATACGTTATATTTAACTATTGTATAAAGTATAATCTGTTTAAATATTTCTATGTATCTAATTTTATAGTGACAATAGATTTTACCTAAAAGATCCCTTTCATTTTTGTTTATCATGCTGCTGTGTTTAGACGAAGCTAAATCTTAAAATTGTAGACAATGTACCAGTGAAAAAATGGAAGTTTAAACTAATTTTACTGAAATTTACTTTACGGAGATCAACAAAATATGTCTTAACTTAGGTAAAAATAATGGGAATAAATGGATGTACAAAACATTATTACTGTTGATAATATGATGTTTAATGTTCGTTTATAAAGCAATTTTACGTCGCAAAGATGCTGTTTTCCTTCGATGATATCTTTGTATTATTTTAACAACTTTTTTGTATAAAAAGTAAATTTGCATAAAAATATGCACGTTTACATACTGGCTTACTTCGCGTTAACTGAGGACAAATATTCGTCGAATAAACATTAAATTCATTTGATACACACACAAAGATAAAAAGTCTAAAGTGATAGTTAAAACATGCTCGTTTTATACTTTGTCCTGTCACGCATGTCATATGGAAACAGGTTACGAAGAGACTGCAACTGATCAATTCACCCGAGTAGGCGAGACATACGCGTGACAGGAAAAGGGAAATAATTTATTCTTACGCAAAATTCGTTCACGATAACGATTTTTACGAGTCTTTCTAGAGAATTTATTCGACCACACGTTACCTAGACGTTTATAATATCTTGCATACATCTTATTTATTAATAATATAACATAGTAAGTTATTTTCAAGGATGCGGTAAGCATTCTGTTTGCGCATAAATTTATACACACGTGTTTTTCTAATCGTAAAATTAAATAGCACAAGCTGCTATTCAATTTTACGATTTTGTTCTGAGAAAGCTTTTTTGAAAATTGTATTCAGCTTCTTTTTATATCGGAGTGTTTTCTTATGTATAGTTTGTACAGATTTCCTATTATTAAGCTGTACCTGTTTAAAACCGAATAAAGAGATGATATTGATCAGTGTAAAATGTGTTTTGTCTTGGCTTTTAGAGACATAAATATAAGATTGAAAATATCTAAAATATATTTAACGATTTTTTGTATTTTTTTCTTTCTCAACCCTAACCTTTGGCCTTTAAGTATAAAATATTGAAAAACAAAAAGTTCTTAGTTCGTAACAAGGGACCGTCCATTAATCACGTGATGTTTTTTTGACATTTTAACCCCTCCCAACCCCATTGGTGATACATGGTGCGGTTTAATACTAAAAGTATCACGAGTATTTTTTAGTATCTACAAAAATCTTCAAATATAAAGGTATAAGTATCATCTACTTTTTATAAAAAATTCATACGGTAAATTATTTAGGTAGCTAGTAAGTAATATAGTTAGGTTACGAACTCCTTATCCACGGCGCTATGAAACGAGCGAACACAATGTCGCTTATGGTTCTCTTTGTCGGATTTACCGTACTACGGAAAGTGTAGTGTCGTATCACTGCATAAACGATTAATCGAAAACATGTATCATCATGTAAATATAAACGTAGTGAAATAACAGTTAATAAAACAGAACTATTGAATAATCAATTTTATTTGGTCAAAATAAAATACATAAATTTAGTAAAATTTACATTTTATTCATTCAAATCTGCACCTCTGCATTTGCTCATATTAAGAAAATAAAAAATATTGATAATGATAATATATGTAATCTAACTAATGGTATGTTTTGTAAAGCTATCAAATCAATTAGTTAACTTTGTTTTAATTCCGGTTTTACAAAAATAATGTACTTAAACAAATGGGTTCTGAATCGCCACGTGTATTTTTCGAAAAGATAATATTTGTAGTAGAATACTTAGCATAAACCACTAAATCGACTTCCTTGTGTAATGTTTATTTGTATGTAAGAAAGTAGACTCTTTATGAGACCCGTCCGCTAAAAATAGGTAGGTATAAGCCTCAAGATAAACTTGACTTGCAAGTCAATTAAAATAGAAATTCTGTTTTACAAGTAACTTGGTTAATAATATAATAATATAAAACAATCTAAAATAAGTAAACGAAAGATAAAGCCGAGAAATGAAACAGTATATCCATGTTTTCCCGAGAGCTTTCAGGAGATTACATCGCAATCCGCTATTGAAAAGGTTGAACTCCATGCAGGTACAAAGATCACTTAGTGTCAAAAATAAACATCTGAACCTTGTTTCGTACAAACATAAATGTGTATCATATGAAATATTATGAAAATAAAACCTTAACAAAGTAGGAAAGAAAATCAGACGCGTATTATTTGTGTACCGCCCAACATAAGTAAGTAACGTAAAAGGTTCTAAGTTAGACACTGAATAATTGATTATTACGTAAACTCATCAAACTCAACCTTTGTCCACCTACTGTCGCAAAAATCCTGCTCTCAACATTTAAGTGATTTATCATTTTTAACGAAGCTACTTCTATATTACTGAGGTAAGTCCGATCTAGATCAAAACGCGTAGGCGGTCATCCTTATACGTAAGTAGCTTTCCCCCTCTGTGCTGCGAACCCACCCACGCTCCAATCTATTGTTTTAAATTTATAAATAACGTCACGTTGAAATATTTCACGCAAAACGAGAACTGGAAAAGGCATTTTATGAGTTATATTAATGTTGCGGGATTGGACCAAATTGTTTTAGATTAAATTTTAATAACTGACAGGCTCCAGAATTTATATCTATATCTATTTATACCAATGCTTGGCAAACCTTACATATATTTGCTAGTAGCTAAAGTACATTCATACACAAAAATAGGAAATGTCTACGCGGTTGTCGTTCACGTTATCGGCATAACGTCATTAGCATGCAGGGTATTGTTCAGGCGATAAACGAGTGTGTGGGCGCCATCACAATCCCACCATTACTCATTCTAGCTAACAAATTACATAAACACGCGTTTCATTCCTTAAAACCCTATAATATGATTAATTAAACACGTCTAAGATTGATGATATAATATATGTATGTGTTAAGAAAACTAGTAGCGATATTAGTTGTATTTATTTGGGCAACAGTGTTCGAATAAGTGGTTCGAGCGTGGAAGCTTTAAGAACTGAGTGCTAATATCACGTTATCTAATGATGATTGAAGTATAACATTGAGTCGAATCGCGTCGTTATGTAGGCGGCGAAGTGGTAGCAAGTGAATGGACGGGCGAGGGATCGATAGAGCGGAGTGCGCAGGCTCGCCGGCATACAGCTGGCGGCTCGCATCCTTCCGCGACCACCTCTATCAACCTGTGCCTCAGTGCTCACGGTGAAGGACTTAAGTGCTCCCCTTACAACGGATATGTTTCGGACTGATTGGCTACTCTAAACGGTGAGTGGAATACACGTTTTTCATCCTCCAGACTCCTATTTAGGTTTAACTTTTCGCGACTCCCAAACATGGTCGCCGTCGTAGAACCTGTTACACGATTTTTATAACGTCGCATTAATGAAATGTTATGAGATTGTTTGTTTGTCAACGCTAACAATGGTATTAGGCAATTATACGGTTTTTCCAAACTTTATTCTTATTGTTTCGCCATATTACGCTTCTTTTTAAGGGCATTTCAGTAAAATCTTAAGTATGTAAAGCTTTTAAATAAAATGAAAAATATGCAAGACGATCGGTATGATATTAATTAAGATCTATTTTCATTTTTCGTTTAATTATTAACCCTTTTAATTATTTCTTGAGGTATTTTGATTCTAAAAATGGCCTGAAGCTTCAGACCGTTGCGTGGGATGTGCCCAAAGGGCATGAGTTCCTACGTCACTGAATTCGACATAACAAGCTATATACGATGCTCCGATCTATCAGTAGTTGCTCCCGATATAAATTACATAATAAATGTGATCAGTTTATGTATTTACGACTACACTAATTTATAGTCTTGAGATAATAATGTAATTGGAGAACTTCTTTCCTTGTTTTTACGTAGCGAAAATTTAATCAAACAAAGTAAATCTGAATTCACTTTGGTTAATGTCTCTTAGTAGACTAGTTACTTGTCTTGTCAGTGTGACCCTACTAACTTACAATCGATTAAATCTGCTACTTAGGCTAAGCCATCGAATATTTTTACTTTATTGATGCTTTAATGTGAATAATGTTAATGGATGTCTACATTCTTCAACACCGGTAAGAGAACCATGGGTTCCCTTGGCATTTAAAATGTTAAAATAATACAGGAGCATATTAGCCCTTGTTCTTGATGAAAATAAATTAACTACTGAAAATGGAACCCTTAACCATATTTCTTTTTGAAAACTTAGTAGTTATCAAAATAGTTAACAGGCTCTGAATCTGTAATTCATTAACTGAATAATTACATATTTTAATTCGTAAATTTAATTAACGTTTGGCCTGATCCTTGCGTCAAATTCCAAACAAATCGTATTTTTAAAGACTTTTCAGAAATACTGGGTATCTAGAGTATAATTACTGTTCGCACTAATTACAAATTACGTCCATTCCTTTCAAGGTTTTCATCGTGTGAATGTACGAGGACTGAATTTTCTGTTTGTAATCAAATAAAGAACAACTCACATTAATACCTAATTAAGGTTAGGCAATTCGGTCAACTGTCGACTTCGGTGTCTGGATGATTCGTCCACAAAAATACTATTAACCTTAATCTGAAGGAGGTGGGGCGTACTTCGGATTCGGTTACTGTTTGTAGGGAATAAACATCCTTTATTGGGTTACACCTCGCGTAATAAAAACAAGTGGACGAGGTTCGTGGGCGTAACCCTCGCAATAAGCTACGACAAGACATCTTTATGTAGCTGCTTAGAGAAAAACTTAGGTTATTGCGAACTTTTACTTGAAGAATTACGAAGTTAGGAATTGGTCCACTGAAGTGAGATATTATTCCAACTAACGCTACAATGATTATGATACTTATAAAGCTCTACATTTATCAGATTCTGTATAAGTATTTAGGTTGAGAACTCTTTGTAGTTAAACTGACAGCGGTTATGCCATCAGTGTAAGTAGGTAGGTACACTGGTATTGTCTTCTGGACTTCTGGACCTTTAATATCTGAATACAAACGATAGTTTTGGCACGTGTGGGTTACACGTGCCATCAATTCAGATGAGTTCAAATTTAGAATTTAGGGGATCGCAACAATTATCCACTGCATAGAGGCCTTTTAGTGTTGGATAAAATGGTATTTGATCATGTTTTTGTATGTTGGCAGATGTGATGAGTCGCCACCCGCGATGGGAGGCGCTGTGGGCGCTGGTGCTTCTAAGCGCGCTGGCGCCATCGCGTGCTGATGGGAATATCGGTAAGTGAAACATCACAGATAGCTTTATCTTCACGTACGCTCTGCAGTTAAAATAAGTGTCAAAGAAACAACTGACCAGTTTTATTTTTAGGTACATTTATATAATTTTCTCACGAGTTTCTATTTCAAGGCGAACTTTAAGTTGAGGCTATGTCTACGCAAGCATAACAGAAAGGTTTGAATAAGAACAGTGCATTGTCATATAAGTAGATAGTAGGTATATCATGAATTGACTGAAAATGACGCATTTTTTTTAAATCTTATTAATAGGTAACTGAAACGGCATTTTACTAGTTCCTCTTATTGCTTGCTGAACTCCCCCATATGACCACCCACTTCTCGTGCGTGGGTTTACAGTTTTGACGTAAACGCCCTTATATATTTTGTAATAAAGACGTTCATTTATGACGACCTTTAAAACTTAAATGTTATATTAGACGTTTGAGCATTTAAATCCATGTAAATTCATAAATAACGCTTTATAGGCTTACAGCCCACACTAGGATTTTTTCCGTGACATAAATACCATGAACCTATTCAAAGACAAATAGAGAAACAAACAGCCCCCGAACAAGAATCTAATTTTTTTACGATACCTCTAAGTATAGGAATCGAATTTGGAACCCACCGTGTCAGGCATGGTGACCTCTCCATCACGCGGGTCGTCAAAGATGATACTTACTAGACACTACTGTAATGTATTCGCGATAGCTAATAAATTAGTAAATACATTTGTAGGTTTCTATAAAGTGAAGTTAACACAAAGATAAACATACTGTTTCTACTCCTGTGATACTGGACGATTAGAATACCTAATATTGGTGTTCTCTTTCTAGGTTGCCTGTTTAGCGCGTCGCTCTGCGTGGAAGGAGTCGAGTGGTGCTACGATGGTAAGTATCTTTAATCTTTAAAAAACTACTATACCTCAGCTGGCTGTAGGTATATGTCTTCTTTTATAATATTGAAGTAGCAACTTATGGTAAGTGGCTTCTGACGCCCATGGACATCTGTAATCAACCCCATACAAGATCAGTCTTTTTTTTTTAAGTGGGTAATCCTTATGGATGGGTAATGCGTTGCTACTTCTAGGATTAAGTTGGAACCGGATAAGTATACATATCTCTTTTACTGCATATATATCTTAGGATAAGAACTTTTAGCAGAAATCAAAGATTTTAAACTCGTATGGGCTCTTTTAAGAGTACAGGACTGTTGTTTCCTGGTTTGAATAGAGTGAAAACGCTGTCTCGGTTTCGACATATTGCGCCTTAGTCTCCTACTTACTTCCTACGGCGTTACAACACTTTGCAAGTCTTCAACGATTTCTCTTCACTTCACTGTATTCATTGCTATCTTCTTCCAAGCTGTTTTCCTGCCCATGATTTTGAGGTCCTCTTTTACACAGTCCTTCGAGCGCTTCCTGGGTCTTACTCTGGGTCTTTTCTGCGGCGGAGTCCAGTCATTGATCATTTTGACTGCTTTAGCACTGTCCATTCTCTTTATATGGCCCGCCCATCGCTGTCAAATCACCTAAGTCAGTTTCAGTCCCTCAGAATACAAAATCATCTCTGATCGATTTTAAATCAGGATTACTCTTTTGTTATACCAGGATTACTCTTTTGTTATGTAGTAATCGAATTTCTTCCTTTTTCTAGATTTTGCATTTGGAAAATGCATACCGATTTACGAGAATGATCCAGAAGATGGCTCTCTTTACCAGTAAGTTAATTATTCTTCTCTTGTCTAGATGTAGGAATATTTATTAAATATTCAATTCGTGGCAATGCATAGTACTAACATATACACGCAAATAATTATTGTGTAAAAATGTCCGTACATACTTCATAAAGCCCCTGACATGAAATGATTTTCCCGTCAAAAAAAATTATAGTTAACTATAATAAAATAAAAGTTATGCTAAAATCAGTTCGTTTAGATTGCATTGATGAATAAATTAGAAAAGAACATTTAATATTTCTATTGCGAAATAAAACAATATACAGATAACTAACTAGTTGAAGTAAAATAAATCCTATGGTAAATTTTCTTAAATTAGTCACTATAGATTGAATTGACAAATAAATTTAGAACTTCTTTTTATTTTTCTTCTTTAATTTTTCTATCGAGAATGTAATTTTTTTAAACAACAGCTCTGTTTTAATTGCAGGTATGACATGAGCTCGCAGCAGCTGCAATGGTTCGAAGGCGAGCTGCAGCGGCTGGCAACGCGCGGCTACCGTTGGGAACACGGCTACACACAGTGCGTGCTACAGGCTATGCTCTACGCGCTACGACATCACTTGTGAGTACAATGTTACACTTTTCAGGGTTCCGTAGCCAGGGGGTAAAAACGCAACCCTATTACTAAGACTCCGCTTTCTTTATGTTCGACTTTCTGTAACTGTAACTTTCTGTAAATTGAAAATTTCACGGGTGATGTATTTCTGTTCTCTGAACAAAAACAAGGGAATATAAAATTGAACATTGAAGTGGAGCTCCCATTCAAAAAATGTGATTTATTTTTCGATATTAATAACGGCAATAGGTAGACGTTTAAAATATTTACGGAATATTTAATTATATGTACATATTCACTTTAAAATAAATACTTAAATTTAAATAAAATGAATATTTAGGTGGGATCCCGTACTAAAAATTTATTTTTTGGATTTTTATATATAATTTACGGAATCCTTAATACGTTTATCCGACTTGCAATTGATCAATTTTTTTATAATTTAAGTAGCATTTAAATAAATACGCCTTCTTTTAACTGCGAAGAAACCTTAGTGTAGCTGTTAACAGGAGCGTATATACGAGGGTAGAGGGATCTGGAACATCCCCTTAGCATGAGCGAAAAAAGTATTTTTTTCAAACAGGTGCAACTTTTAACGACAAATTTCGAGCACATTTATTCCCCATTTGATTGCTATTTCTCAGATTATTTTTTCCGTTTTATCTAGAGGATACTTAATTATTATCATTATTATTAATACTAATGATTACTCGGCAGAAATCCGGCAAACGTAAACGTTAAATTATGTGAACACTTTACTGATCCAAAATTGGAAGCTGGGGCGTCTGGAGACGTCATTGAAAATTTGGAAGTGAGTATTTTAACGTCTTTCCTTAAAGTACTCTTTAAATTTTGGAATATCTGAAGATTTCTATTTAATTAATGTTGCTTAGGTTGAACCGGACGAAACAGCATACGTTCGATTTACTCCAAATTCTGCCGTAGCTGATTCGGACTACGCAAGTGAAGTGTACAATCCTCCTTTTACAAATGACGAAGAATCAACCCCCTACATTGTGCCTAAAGGTAATTGTTGGATTATACATGTGTAGATTTCTTCCAAGTAATCTGGCTTCTTTATAACATATTTGATTCAGACGCCCGTAGCAGTTCACGAAGGTTTCTACGTACTACTTTAAATTTAATAATTTAATAAAACAAGCATATTTTCTTCAGAAAACGGAGAATCAGCGATTGTAGATGAAGAAACCCCGAGCGATAAAGTAAGGGATTTGATGCTAATGAGAGGCATTGATGAATCCCCCGTAATTGTGCCATTTGAAGGTTTTAGAGAAAGACTTCAGGCTGAACACAAATCTAGAAATAGGAATACAAAACATGAACTGCAAAATGATCTCATTGACAAAGAAAAGAAATCTTTATCAATCGATGAAAGTGAACAAAACGTTGATACAGGTAAAGAATTCACAGATGAAGAACGACTTGGGGCACACTATCGTAAGTTTAAAGCAAAAAATCCACCCTTTACCGCTGAATATATCACTAGCAATCGATTTTCCCCGTTAGATGCAGAGGTGCGATCGAACGCCCTAGAGAAATATAGACAAAGTTTTGCTGAGAAAAATTTCCCATTTGAATATGAAGCTGAAATTCCGGAATCAAGGGTTTACACCGATGAGGATGGTGTAGAAGAAGTTCCGATTGATGCTGGAAGTGGTGAATTAGATCCGTATCATTTAAAAGGTAAAAATTGTTAAATAAACTCACGGTATGTGGATTTTACTTGATTAGATCATTTTATTTTTTCACATTTTAGATGACTCGCCACCATTACATGGTAAGATGTCTAAAAATATGGAATCTTTAATGAATACGTGGCAAAGTATAATAAATTCAAGGATAAAGCCGCAAGAAGCTATGTATGCTGAAGGAGGGCCGTTGAAACCATCTGAGATACAAGGTATGAAATCTATACTTCGCATTACAAATCTTGCCTTTGATATAGGAAGAGTTTTCATTGCTTTGTTTTGTTCACATGTAGGTCTTTTATAAATACTTTTTCACTCATTCTTTTAACCCTGTACTATAACATATTTACATATTAATAAAGTTTAAAGACATTAAATTATAAGTGATCAATCTATCACTTAGTAGTATGATTTTTATGTTCAAAACGTTAATTTGTTCTGTAAACCTTAGATATTTGTGACATAGCCGACCGTTCGTTTCTATCCGAACCGGACAAACCGATACAAATACCAACAATTTTTCAGGTGAAAATTCAAAATTATATCTATCGGAAGAATTGCAAGATTTGTTAACTAATGAATGGGGCTTTAAACGTAGGGAAAGAGACGATGTTAAAAAACCAGGGCCGCGTCTGGACGCGAAAGCTTTAAAAATATACAACGGCAATAATATAGTGACAGGTTAGTGTCACTAAGCCTGAGGTAGCTTTTAGATTCTTGATGTGCCCTTAATCAGTCTAGTGATTACGCTAAAGCGTCCAATTCGATCAATATAATATATTCACGTGATATTTCTCTTGCACTAGCACGTTCCCTAGTCTATTTTATAGCACTGAGTGTTTCCCAAAGTCAGCACATTTTGTTTTAATCTAACACAAAGTGCATGACTCTTCGCAGTCTTCTTATCTCAAGGTATCTTCCTTATGTGCGTTATTTATGCGTGTTGTGTTTTGGGTGTTGTTTCTTTCTTCCGATTTTTCATTTTATCTAGCCTTTTTGAATCCTGTTTCACATTATTACCTATCCTGCAAAATGTATCCACGCCTGGGTGTTGTATTTTTGTTATCACTACATGTTTTGCTACGTTTATGTCTGCAGTAAATGGAAAAACATTCAAGATTAGCAAACATATTTGATGGAAAATAAATATTGGTACATAAAATCGACAATTTTGAAGCTTTTTAACTTTAAAACATTTAGGCTGAATAAAATGTACCTATGCATGTCTATTTTTATTTATGTTGTGTGAACAGCTTTTAAGTGAGGTACATTTATAAATATATATTTTAGGGGTCAGTTCTGCATCCGGACATGTCGCAGTAAAGGGTCATGATCATAATGATTTTGATTATGATCCAAACTATACTTACGTACAATTTCAAGAGAGGTATGTTATTTGTTACACTCATAAATATTAACGATAAATAAAAGGCTGAAATAGTATTATATAACTGTAAACTTAACGGTTTTTAAAGACGATAAAAAATGGAAACAATTATCAGTAGATATGGCTATATATAGTTGCCAATCGTAATAATGTTTTAATATATCTAAATTGATATCGTAAATGATTCATACAGATTCTAAATACCGTATATGTAACATAGGTATATCCGGTATCCAGTATTTACCAGGTGGTAGAAGCAATGTAATTCTACTGGGGAAGTCCCACCGCCACACCGATTTCTGGCGTGTGGCAGTTCTCGCGTTTGGGTGGAAAGGTGTGGTTGCCGACTTACTTATAAGTACCTATATGGGGCGACCATCTTAGTCCTCGGGAGTGGCAACGCATCTGTAATCGACTTCAGATAGAACCCCTATACTATACGAAGTTGCTTAAAGATTTCCATAGGCGGCAGTACCACTTACCATCAGGTGGGCTGTATGCCCATTTGCTACTTAATTTTTAGAAAAAAAAAAATCTTATACTATGCTCGTATTTGAAAAACGTTTTTAAAAATCGTTATACATAACTCTTCTTATGTATATTTAAAAAAAATACTCAGTTTTCAATATAATATATTATATTGTAGGTTTCTTCTTACCTGGGCCCAGGGAATAGATTTTATTGAAACCATTCGGAAAATGCTGGATTTGAAAGAAAAAGCATTCACCAACCCTCGGTAAATATTTATTTTTATTTTATTTCGATACATGATCTAATTTAGCCCTTTAAAATGTTGCTGAACTCAGACAGGAGCCTAAATAATCTGAAATTCTTTCGACATATTCATTATTGGCAGTAACTACTCATCATCAGCTTGACTCGATGGGCCCATATCTACAAACAATCAGGTTAACCAAAAAAGGCACGAAATGAGTCTAAAATGCATTCAAATAGATTTAAACGACAAAAAAATAAGAAATTTAATAGTCTAAGGAATACTGTTAAAGAATTAGTTAGTGTTTGTTTGTTTAATAGTGTAATTATTATTACAGAGTTGATCAAACTGAAGTATCATTCAAAGTGGAGAAAACGGATGGTGTTAACGCTACAATCATTGCAAAGAAAATATGTAAGTGGTTTTAATTTAATTACTCCTACTACTATTTTTGATACCCTATCCATTTTATTAACATTAACTAAGAAAATTACGGCAAGAAAACCTATGTACAGATGTAATCTTAAACAAGTTTGTCTGTTTGTTTGCATAAGCACGATATTCAAACTTCTGCAACGAAACCATACATTAATATTATGTATTATTTTTGGCTACAATAAAGAGTATTATTATAATTATTAATTATAACATTATTCTTATTTATAAATATTCACTGTTATGTAATTTATTCAATTATACAAGATGATAATACCACGTTTTTTATCTAGGATGGTAATATTCAACAGGTGGTAGAACTGGGGAAGTACCACAGCCACGCCTATTTCTAGCGTGAAGCAGTTCTTGCGTTTCGGT
>DWNE01004469.1:0-15142 GCA_018249875.1 Cecropterus toxeus
TGGTGCGTGCCTGGGATTCGAACCCCGGATCCTCGATTGAGAGGCCGAGTTTCAACCATTAGGCTATCACTGCTCACAGTCTGCTATCATCCAATATAATTCACATCAAATTACACCTGGTCATTGATACCGGGAGCTTTGCTCATCTATCATTAATTAGTAAATGCATATTTGTTTGGTACAAGATCATCTTACTCTGCTTCGTAAAAAATATGCTAATCAGTAACGAACATTGGACATGTAATTTTTACTTATAATTCTTCTAGTATCTTTGATTGATGAGTCTATGTTAAACCTATGCGCATAAGATGGTGCTACTTATCTCTCGTCGATCCATTAAATATTGACATATAGTTAGCCATACATTTTTTTTAATTTGTCGTTTCATTAACCCCTATTACCACAAACTATGTGTTAAAGAGTATATAGAAAATAGACTTGCCATTCATCTCATGGTATAACGTAGGATAACTAAAATAAGATCCATTCGATCAGATGATCAGTACTAAAATTAAATGCTAAAGCCCAAGATAGAACCTATGTTTCTTAAATTAGACATGGTTTTGTCAAACATATCGTAGAAACTAAAAGTAAATGTGTTGTGTCTTGCAGGATTTTTAATAAGAACTTAACTTTTATTATCCTCTCACGTTTAGTTATGGTTAGACGAATCGGTCTTTAAACTTGTATAGTTGTTAGACTTTACTGTTGGGAATTTAATTTCACTTAAAAGCCATAACGCTTCACGAACAGAAATCAGCGTCGATAATTATCTTTTCATTAATTTCTTTTCTGAGAGATAATATCGTTTATTGTTTCAGCCAACGGACAATACTATTTTTTCATTCCTCTCCTCTTTCTTTATTATACTATTACATGGAAAGTTATGCGTTGAAAGTTTGCGTGCTGTTCTCGAACGTGAGTTCCAAAAATATTTTAATTATCCTTAACATCACAGTTGTGTGGCACGTCGCTAGCCCTTAAGGCTAGTTGCCCACCAGAGCTTTGCGAGTAAGACTTGAAAACTTGAGCGCATGTCGAGACTTATGTTTCCGTACATTCCTTTGCTTTACAGGAATGCAATTAAGAATGGACTTCTTAAAAAAATCAACTGAGAAGCGTAAGATATCGAGCGTGGTTGTTGATCAAGGCCGTATTGAATGCTCGTAAGCCTCTTGCACCTACATAAAAGTTGAAGGCGCGTCCCCTTCCTAGCGCCGCTCGTCCTCGCGCAGCTCTGGTGGACAGCGAGCCTAAAGCGCAGGGCCTAGCGGTCCGCGCGCCCGATGGCATCGCGCTCGTGCGCCACTGCTCACGGCGCCCGCCGGCGTTCGCGTCGCCGTGACTTATGGCCCCCGCGCGAACTTCGATCGTCCGATTGAATAATAATATCCGATTCCCGTGCACCGAATTTATGTTAGGAAGTGAACAGTGTCTCGTATCGTCGGTCGCATCGCCCGCTGCTCAATTTCTAACCGTCCGCCTGTCCCAGGGCGCCGATGTACCTCAGCGATACCCGATAAATAAATTTTCGTGTTTCTGTACCAAATGGACGTCGGCACTCCATCCCTCGTCGTTATCCTGCCTCGCTCGCAACTCGCCGGGGTAATTTAACTGTATCCTGACCTCATATTTACAACTACGTCTGTTCCACAACAGATCTCAGTGCTTTGATTTATAAATAGTGTATATATGGAATTTCACAAGAAATGTCAGCTTTGACAAATTTTCAAGGCAACATAAACTTTATTACATAATATTATTTTTTTACATAAACTTTATTATAAACTATATTAGCCTTTAAAATATTACATACAATTAACCTTTTCGCATACTGCGACTAAAATATTAATCATTCGCTCATTTTTTTCCAATTGGAGGCAGTTTGTATTACTTGCAAGTTGACTAAACCATGCTCTTAGTCACATTAGCACCTGACTTACTCGACATCCGAACCGAAGTAAAATATATGGTTATTTATTATGTATGAAGTGTACAAACGTCCACGTCGCGCGCTAGTTAACCTGCACGATCGAGCCTTTAAATAATTTTACGTAATTTGTGTCTGTCCCTTCTTAAAAGTTACTATAAGTATTAAATTCGAAACGCTCTTAAGTTCACTAAGTATTAAACCTATAGAGGTTATATTGAACCTCTAGAAACCGCTTCAGATTTATTATAACTTCGGATTCATTGCGATTTATAGGTGTGAAGAAAAAATAACCAGTAACTTATATCTGACAAAAGAACCACTAGTATACTGATCTTATACATAAATAGCTAAAGTAGAGTATGAAAAAAAATGGTTTAATTACGGTACCAAGAACAATATAAACAATGAATAAACACTAAAAATCCACGCATCAATTTCATCATATACTATACAATTGTATGTGACATGAAAGCTTTTCTTAAACTATAAGATTGTAAATAAAATCAAATGGCCCTATATAAAAAATAAAAATATCTTCATTATTTGTATGTAGTACTTACTTGAAGCTTTCATAACTGCGTTAAGTTTTTTCACGTTAGCTGTAAGCCATTTCCAACATTAATGACGCTTAAATTGAACGCAAATCATGACATTAGTATAGTTAAAGTTGCAATCTACATTTAGTTACAGTTCTTTTGCTCAAGTGCCTGATCATTTCGAGGCCTCTTACTAAATTACACGAAGTTCAATGTACCATAACTTTTGTATTAAATTACTAGTTCACACATCTGTTTTCACGTCTGTAATCTGACCACAGTGTCTAATTATATTTAACTAGCGACCCGCCCCGGCTTCGCACGGCTGCAACACTATATAATACTAAATATACTACTTAATGTCTTTATATACAACTTTCACAGCTTTTTGTCATTACATTAGAAACCTCCAAAATTATCAGTATTTCTCTACCATATTATGCATGTGTAATAGATATAAACCTTCTACCTGAATCGTTTTATCTATGAAAAAAAATCGCAGTCGTAGTCGTAGTTCTAACTATCTAAAAATCTAAGCATATATAGAGACAGACGGATACCGGGAAACGACTTTGTTTTATACTATTATTATCTTTAACACTGCTACACATTGTAATTTGAATTGACGTTACCGCTTTATCTTTTCCAGTTTTGTACACATTTACTAGTAGTCTATGTGCAAAAAAATTAAAGTTCTTACCACAAAGCTATGAATAGTATGATATTGCAAAAGCTAGAACCACGCACTTTCGTTTCACTTCGCTACTTTTAGTTTTATGTTACCATTATTTTCTAAAACATAATTCTTCTGAATGTGTTGTCTTATTAAAATTAATAAGAATAAAGCAGTATTAAACGTAACGGTAATGTACGTAACGTAACGTTTACGTATAGAAGTATTTTGTTTATTACCAGTAGCATAAAAAGTTCGTATATAAAATATTTACATGAAATTATCACATTCTTTTTAATATTGAAATTGGTGTAGCAACCGAACATGTAACTTAATATAAAACAAGGGATCTATCAAGGGATGAAGTCAATCATAGATGCGTTGGTTTTCCCGAAGACGAGGATGGTCGCTTCCTATAAAAGTGGGCAGATAACCACGCATTTTCCCCTAAAAGCAAAAACCGTTTTAATCTAGAAATAGACAGTGAAGCGGTTGATTAACACAAAAGCTCCGAAATCTTAATAAGACAATTAATCAAATATTTATGTCTTTTTTCTCTAGTTTTTAAGGTTACTTCAGGAATAAAAAGGAATTACTGTTCCACTAGTTTAGTGAAATATAATTTTCTTACTACTTTTTAACGAACGGCAGTTATAAATTGAAATGAATATATTAAACGCCTAATTTAGTAGCAAGTGTACCCTTAACATTCATACGTTGTATATATTAAGCCTTACATAATACTAATATCACTCGTGCCATTACGGAGCGAAATGGTCAATGCTCGCCTACCTGGAACGATATGGTCTTTAATCATCTACACCTCGGCAAAAACTCGAACACGATCTCTCTCGTATTCCCAAGTCGCGTACACTGGACTAATTCGACCAAAAAACTCGATTCTCATGTGCAACGCGCCTTAGATTACAGAGCGAGGAAGCCAATTATATTAGTCATGTTTGACGGCATTGTCCGCGAAGTGCAACTCGGAGTCAAATACCTCTGGCCGCGCATAACCAACTCCACTCCCATTCTCTTGCGGTACCTGAATTTCTTTTTTCTGCACCCCACTCACGCTACATTTTAAAATATCAAATTATTTCCACAATACATCATCATTATATAGTAACGGTTGTATCAATTAATGTGATTAAATCGACTAGGTCTCGCGGTCGATCACGTACACGCGCTCTCGTATGCATTGTCCACTGCGCTGCTCTATTCACGTCTCGTTTCAGACATCACAACGTGTCGATCAAACTATTTACATTTACTTAACGAAGCGAAATTACTTTAGTGTATAAATAATAAATTTGGGTGATATTCATTCCCGTATAACTTGACACGAATACACTAATGTCCATTTTGAAGTCTAATATTGGTTGTCGTCATTGACTATGCATGTTTTTAATCGCAATAGATAAATAAAATTTATACGGGTACTATTTTAATTTCTTCGCTCCTTGCAATTACATCCTCGTGAAGATGAAGAAGAAGGTTCATGACCTTCTTCGTGAAGAAGGTTATATTATGGAGAGACACCTTACAAATAATAAAAATGAAAGTTCCTCGTATATGTTCATTACATATAGTATTTCCGAAAAAATTTAGAGGACTAAAACAAAGTAAATATTTGTCTGTCTGTTTTATATGTGTGTTATGAAACAGAAATGGCATCAAACCAAAACTATGTAATTTAAATTAAAGAATAGAAAATGTATTTATAGCTCATACGTTGAGCATGAATCTTTATTACATTAAAACCTATCCGCTTTATTATAAGTTACAAACTGAAGTAGCCGTGCTCGGGTATGTGACAAAAACAATATATTTCACTCGCTAATGGCTACATGAAAAGTTATAAGGACCTTCCGAATAGAAAATTGAATGGTAACCTCATAATTATATGCTATCGTTAAGTTTGCTATATATATGGAATAATGCAAGTCTGAAACGAAAGAGTGTAGTGACGTCACTAAAATAGTCGCCATCTTTAAATAGGAAAAAATATCAAAATCAAAAATAGCCTATAGACTGACCAGTTAAACAAGCTACATTCATGCAAAATTTAATGTAAATCAGACCAGTGGTTCTTGCGCGATTGAGCAACACGCAAACACACAACATTTAATTTTTATATATTAGTATAGATATATAGATTACTGGCAGTGCCACGTAGTTTCACCCGCGTTTATTGGAGATCAATGTATTAAAACCAAACAAACATAGTGTAATTATGTAGCCTAAAACCTTCCACGATAAATTTACTATTCAACACAATTTTTTTTTCAATTCGAACTAGTTCTGTCTGAGATTAGCGCTTTCAACAAAACAAACTCTAATGCTTTATAATATTTGTATAGAAGGATAGATAATTCAAGTTTATGTTACATTTTTCAACTCGCATAAAACCGCACTTTTAAAAATATTAACTTAAAATGCCTTAGGAACTGTTAGTTTAAAAGTGGAGTGAATATTAAACTTAATAAATATAATATAATATTTGTATAGAAGGATAGATAATTCAAGTTAATGTTACATTTTTAAACTCGCATAAAACCGCACTATTTGAAAATATTAACTTTAAATGCCTTAGGAACTGTTAGTGTAAAAGTAGGGTGAGTATTAAACTTAATAAATATAACGTATACCGGATATATTAAACATAAACGGTAACCGTAATGCCGCACAAATGGCTGTAAAATAAAAGCTTCCCATTCCGTATAACAAATAGCTTTTATGCACAGTAAACTTCAAATAAATTTGCACCATATATCACCTATGCTCCTTTTAAATGCGGACATTTGTGGTGGTGGTAATTAAAGTTGCAGCTCGTCGGCGTCAGTGGGGAGAAAATCGCCGCTGGCAACACCAAACAATAATTACCCACTTTCGGAACCTTTTACACGTTTAACAGTGATTATATTTCCTGTACAATTCATTCATCTCACTCATGTCAGCTCATTTAATTAGACGCACAATGAGCTTGAATTACACCGTTTCAGTTGTTCATTAGTAGCTTTAAAGTTTTGTACCTATAGCGGCATTATATTAATTAGAAGTAGCATACGACCATGCATTGAAGGTATGTGGTTTAGTTACCACGTACCATTCCAGATGCCGATGAGAGGTAGTCCACCCATCGGCATCTGTAATCAACTCCATATAGAACGGAAACTGTAGTTGAAGTCGATAAAAGATGCCTTTTACCTGATGGTTGATTTATGTGTTGTCCACAACCTGCCAGCGAAATAAAACATGTAGGCGGTAGAACTTATTGTAGGTCGAGTCTAAAAACGACACTGGCGGTGGCCACCAATTATTGCCTAATAACAACAGTGTTAAGCGCTGTTGAGTTTGGTCCACCCGTCGGCTAGGAAGACATACTTATCCGAGAACCAACCTCAGGTAAGACTCAAGTGAAGCTCTGATCATACCTTGGCTTCATTCCTGGCAGATTTCCATGGGCATCAGTGGTCACTTACCATCAGGTAGACTGTATGCTCGCTTGCTTCTACAATAATATAAAAAATAGGTGTGACGGTGGTACCACCGTAATCATAGAATAAATTTAAATTTCCTCTACAATATTCATTTTTTTTATCATACCACCTGCATGATTTTTCAAAATAGTATCTTAAAAATAATATAAAAATAAAATATAATCACACAAAAAGCAGTTTTCATACAAGTTACCATTAATTTTCTTGACGGTTCATCGATCACTTGTTCAAGCCAGTCTTCCGTGAACATATCCACTTGTCACTATTACAGCCATTTAAATTTTTACTAGCGACATCCTATTCAGATTAACACTAATTACACAAATCTTGATCATTAAATATCCTTAGGGAGAGTATACACGAGCGACTGTTCACGTCAACTATAGTCGGCGACTTTCACCATTTGTCGTCCTTAACCGCCACTGACCGACCATGGTCATTGACGATAAAAGGCGACAGTCGACTACACGTGGTGATATTCGACGACGCAGTGTCTCTTGCAGCTGCTGCAGTCACTGGTGACGGCAACAACCGACAACTATTAGCGATTGTCGTCGACATTTAGGGTCGTTATTATTAGCTCATAGTCGCTCGAATGTTACCTCCCTTAGTACGACTATCATCCGCCCGCTTTCCTTATTTATCGACAGTATCAATCCCACGTCAGTATCGAGCAATGTCGATTTGTGTTACCTTATAAATTTATTACCTTCCTATTGCTAAACAATATGCTATTCGTAACCAAACGGTGTTATCTGTATCTACGAATGAATATCATACCATCGATGGCGAGTAAATATTCTATCGGGATCCGCATCCATTGCTCGTTGTCCATTTAGTCGGTGCGGTCATTGTATGTGATTCTAGTATCGGTTGGGGTTTCACCGGCGTATCGCAACAACATTAGCATTATCAAAAGGACCGCGGGCGTCATGCTCATATCTGCGGGGACACGCGACGGTCGCGGAAGTGCCGCGCGGAGCCAAAGGCCCCGACGGACGAACGGCGATAACTCAACTCTGCATAGTTCAAATACAATCGTGTGGATACCGTGCCGCGGTGGCGGCGCCTGCCCTTCTACGTATCCACTAAACATTTGTGTCGCCCTCACGTATACAATCACCTTGCCTAATCCAGACAATACGAATGCAACCTTACTCGAACATCGTGCACCGGCCCAAACGTAGAAACTATTCGCAGGTACTTAAAATATTAAGCTATTGTGCCGTTAATACTTGAGAACGTAGCCTTAAAGTTGAACGACCCAAATAAATACCTACACCTAACTTCGTTTATTAAAATTAATTATAATAATAAATTCGTGAATGATCTTCCTTAATGTAAATTTCGAGTATTCGGCCCACCCATACACCAATGAGTAATCACGAAAGAATCTTTACATGTGAAATTGAATTTATTGTATGCGGAACGAAGCTATTCGAAAAGAAGAAAAATAGATGAGGTATAAATATTTAATCCGTATTTGAATTACGCCCGCGGAGGCACTCGTCACTTATTTTTCAATGTCAGTCACTCGTAGGTTTTGTTGTATTGCAGATCTACATTAAAGCTATTAGGATTTATGCACATAGTTATGAGGAACAGTCACGTACTCCTCTTCGGACTATTACTAACGAAACCCATGTTAAAGATGCTTTAGTAAATAATTTAAAACGTTGTATGTACGTATGTTACAGTTAAAATGTAAAACGGAACGTGAGAATATGTGTAAATAAATTAAATATCTTTGTAGTTGCTAACAAACAATTCTTTACACGATGTTCTGTTATGTTGGAATTGTTGTCAAGCGGTAAAACTTTATCTCAGCTTCAGTTTTCGGAATTTTCTTATATATTTCTTCTCATGAAACTGTAAATGAAGTAGGAAACCAGCATAATAGACACATTTCTTTCTATGACGCCCTCCATGTTAAAATACTGTAACGCTAAATACTGTTACTATAGAAAGAATAATATAAATAAGCGCAAAATGATTACCATCTCAAAAGTAGAATAGTTATTGTAGAATGATATTCATTTATCAAATTTAATGTGTAAGCTCACGGTATCCGTATGTTCGGCGTAGCGTTACGATGGAGCAACGGTGGGCGTAGCGCGGAAGCGGACACCACACGAGCCGTTACCGTCGATGGTCATTAGGCGACTACTCTTAATTATCAACAGTTAGGAAACGTCCACCGCCCGCCACCGCTAAACCCGAGCCGTAACTGATGGACAACCCCCGGGCGATCCCACTACGCCGCTGCAATCGTAAAATTGCAATTTATCAGATCACTGAAACGATTTGTATGATTATATTTAATTTTAACGCTACATTCACAACACCCCTAGATCTGTCATTCCTAGCGTCTAATTTAATTTCCAAATCACGTTGGATTTGGGCGCGGAACTCAAATTTATATGAGCCTTATTATGAACAATTTAGCATAAATTTGATCTTTTATCAGCGGGCGATGTGAATGAAATATTAAGTAGCACATCCGTTGCATTGATTACAGCTAAGTAAAAAAGTTAAAGACAAGAGTGACCTCGATACATTTCACAAACGGAATCTTGAAACAAACGTATGACCCGCTATCTCTCGAATGGGTGCCCAAATTACGGATTGAAGCCGAGCTTTCGCGATCTGTGAGGTCGATATGATTTTTGAAAGAGCTCTACAAACGTCAGGCGATCGTACCCCGTAATAATTATTTCCAATCGCAGTCGTATGTCGAGGTAAGTGCAGGCGGCCGGCGGCAGGCGATCGAGCGATCTCTCACATGATAGCGCGGCGCCGGATGCCACGATAGCGTCGCCTCGCCTCTGCCCGTCCTCTAATTGCGAACACTCTCCTATGAAATATTCCGCGGATGTGCGGTGTGCACGCTACACAGGTACTTACGCATTGTCTGCTGCTGCGCGCGAATCCTTCCGCCTCACTCGTCCGCGATCGTAATCGCTAGCCAGCCTGTAGACACAGACTAACTACTAATAGCTTTTCGTGGACCCTGCTATAAAATATAAATAACGTAGACAATTTATAGGGCCCTGTGATATATACTTAAGCTATGAACAATAGCGCAGATTTTTTCAAAAAACAATGTATCCAAACCGATCGTCTAGCAATTATGTATGTTTATAATGGCGGAAATGCAAAACATTAGTAGTGCGTTGAGTTGTTACGATCATTTTCATAGAATGGCATGTTATATATCAGTGGAACAATTAGAAGTTTGCGTGTAGGAGTGCTTTTGCAAACGCGGCCACCCATGCCCTTGGCCAGAGACCGCGCTCATGTTTCTGTCGACATTAGCCAACTTAACAAAATTATTCAAGGATATTGTCCACTCATTTGAAGAACAATACGCTCGTGGGTCGTACTAGAGTTAAATCCGCCCCCTATTGTATCATTATATAATGTGGCACTGATTTATTAATAATTACACGGTGAAGGTCAATTATGTCGAGATGATTAAACGGCGCTGCCTCCAGGCCAGTCAAAAAACAACTCATTATATACAGTTACACGAACTAAAGAGGCGGGCGGGGTCGTTTGCTTGCGTGACAAAAACATAATGATGAATTGCTGACATGAGCTTGGTTTCCTGACGTCTCGAATGTACCAATTCTCTGCGGAGCGGTCGTAGTCAGGATTGAGCTTATCTTATCGGTCAAGTCATAGTCAATATAAATCACAGGAATATAACATTTGTCGTTTCATTTTAGTCGTCTAGATACTTCGTAAATAGCTTCATGGCATACCTAAGGCTCTGGTTACACTTAATGGCTATAAAATAGTATTCATTATATTTCCTGGCAAATACTGCTCCAACAATTTTATAGGTCTAAATACTAATCTGTCTCAGTTGTATAGTACAGGCTTGATTAATTATAATGTAATGTTTTGATAATTTCAAGAAAGCATCGCTTCAAGGGGATCCGGCAAAATATAAAAAATATCTCTATGGTATTACATACGCTATGAAGAGGGCGTAACATTTAAAATCTTGACCTAAGCTGAGGCACCTCACAGGAGGTGCCCTTAGGTCAATCGCAATCCCTATTCAACAAGAGGCGGAAGGTCAGAACTCCGGCTTTAGCTGGGTCCGCAACCTTCCCTTCCTCCAGCTTAGGAATAAGGAGGATTTCCGGCAACGAGGACCAAAACCATCTCTCCCTTCCAGTTCATAGTCTTCTTGTCCCGGCTAAGCTTTAGGCTCACCACAAAAAAGCCCGGCCTGTAGGGCCAATAGCGACTACACAATTCGAAAAAAAAACAGCATTCGAATATGGATAATGTAATCTATTGTATACTTCTAATGTACATAACATCAACTTGCTTATATACTAGAACATTTGCTATTTTTGTCAAAAAATGAATGTCTTTACATAATACAATTTGTGGGACACGTAGCTTAAGTGGGTATAATTTATGCTTGAAGTGTAAGTAATGTAATGTACGAGAATACTAATCTGTAAAAAAGTGTAGTAAATATGGACCGTGGCAGCGGCATACTTAAATATGTAAAATAAATATCTAAATTGAGATAATTGACTAAATAAATAAGATTTTATTCGTTTTTATTTTTGAAATGTAAACACAATAATAAATTGAACACGCCACGTCAATCCAATTTAAAACTACACATCAGTCAAGCGTACCTTAATCGTAATTTAAAAACCCTTACGTGCCTGTTACTTGATGTGAAATTAATAGTTACTATAAAGTAAAGTGAGCATCTAAACGCCTACGTATTTCACGCTTGTCTCTTGACAAACGATGTTTATACAGGTTCCAAAGAATCGTGACTGCTTATTGAAAGCACACCATACGTACCGCTAATCTACACGTATTTGTCATACTATTATACCATACATGTATACTCATTCATGGATTCCTTGTTTTTAAAAAAAGTCATAGCTTTTTACGCAGTTTTCTTTTAATATTTTTTATCTAAACATCATAAATCGTTAACAAAATATGGCAGTCAAATCCCAATAAAAAATGATACCGTGTGCTGTAAATATTGTGCAACGCTAAAGATAGAAAATAATGTGATTATTTATTGGTCGAAAGTGTGGAATATAAATAATTGCTTACCATCGCCGCGATACAAAAAGTATGGAATAATCTTTGTCAACCTTTTATATATAACTAAATATTTACTACGCCGCAAGGCGTATCGTAAAACGCCGCTGCCTTTTTGTTCCCAGCAGACATAGTTGCAATATATTTGAAAATATGTCTTATGAATAACCATAAAGTTAAGTTTATGTATAAATTGCCTTGAATATATATGTTGGAGTGAGCAATGGATCTCCATTGAGATGCCGCTTGTTACGTATGTGCAACACACTTGTTGAGTTGTTAATGAATGCTAATCTCCAAAAATATTAAAGAATTACAAGATTAACTAAAATAAATTAAATTTTATAATCGTTATTTAATACCAAGCTACTATATTAAAATAAATAAAATGTTTTAAAATCAAAGTAAAATAATAAATAAGATTTTCGATACTTCGTTGTGCATAAAGCTAACGCATACTCGTAGGCGATAATAAACGCTTATAGACTTTATAAACGCCTTCAAAACTCATAGCCCCACAGTAGGATTTTCTCCTGTGTCGTTGGTGCCATGGAGCACAAAGACGAATACACAACCAAGATCCAGAACAGAAATCTACACTCAACATTTACATTTCTGTCTGGCCGGGGATCGAACCCGGGACCCACTGCGTATCAGATAGGTATGGTGGGAGCGGTCACCACGCCACGCGGTCGGGTAATGCCTACGAGTATGCGTCCCTGATGTAATATATTAGTTTATTAATTTTAGTAAGAGAACGACAACAATCTCTCATTAATGTGTAGTAACAGCATACAAGCTTGTTCGTGTATGCGTGAGCCTGGTCTCAGGAATCTATTCCCGCAAGTACTCCACACTTGACACGGCGCATTCACTGACTATTCACGTCTTCAAACAATTATGTAGCAGTTTAACGTCTTTCTTCCCACGATTGTATCGTCAAAGTGTACGGAGTTTGCACAGATTTATGTTTATCTATAGTGCGCCGAGCCGGTGCCACGCAAATTTTATTATGTTTCTCGCCGCCTAGCAAACACTGTTTTTGTCACCTGCCCGGCAACGGTACATTATTTTAACGTATAAGAGAAACTTTATAAAATATAAGTTAACTGGTCTGAGACACAATTTACTACATTCTTATCTTTTTAAGGCTTGAAACTGACTAATGGGAATGTACGAGTAGTGCATCTGACTTTAATTAATTACTAGAGTCTATGGACACCTACGGCCGACGCGCGAGCAAAAATAAAAACTTTCAAAACGTGTTGTCCACTATTGAGAACTCATTTATCTCCGGCTGTCACAGGGCTCAAACCAGAACAAAACAACATTGTAAGTAATAAAACCCCCTAACATTATTATTAAAGTGTAAAATACCAAAATAATTCGAAGTGAATCGTAAACACCAGTAGAATGTAACATTATTTTCCAGACGAAATAAACACACATTGGTCACGGTCGGTTGAACGCTCACGAGTAAACATACTAACGTGTATGAATGGTAGTGTATAGGTGCGAAATTTGGCGTGCGATGCGGCCGCCCTGCGATTCCCTGTTCCGCACCGTTAATTTGATGTACGGAGGCAGATGCCCTCGCGGCGATAGCGAGGTGCGCGTGCGCCTTCCGCGCTTTGCCGGAGATCCCGAACATCCGCGTGAAACATGGCACAACGTTACATTATGTACACGTAATGTACTCGCCGACCATTTCCTATTAGAGGGCTACCACGTTTTATATGTATTTACTAACCGCATCTAACGCTGCGACGCTGTGACCCGCGTTGAAGTCTTTCATATAGTTAAATTATGTATATTGAAAATAATGTAGTAATCTGACATGTAATAAAATCAATAATTTCTGTGAAATCTGGTAATAAAGCTTTAAAGGAAACACTAGGGCTTAAAATGTTCCGTTAATCAATATAAAATCGTTATCAATATAAAAGAAACTTAATAATATTCGTATAGGATGTGGCATCCGTAACATGTCGTTGATTTCTGTGTATTATCCTTCCTAATTAGATTATTAAATATAAATCTTATATTGTTTTTGGATGTGATTACCATTTAAAATCCACTTCAATATTTTCACGATAATATGGTCTGTGAAGTCTGTGGAAGTTAGGAACCATACGAGTATTTTTTCATACTTGTCTTATGGATACTTTAGTTTGTACATATATATCTTGATTTTTAAATTCGTATCTAGATATTTATATAGATTAAATTAAATTATTGACGCTTTTTGTCAGGCGTTTTAATACAGGCATAACGATAACACCTAAAATAAGTGGACAATGGACGGACATAGAGCAAGTCGTGATTTTCGTGACGGCTTACGGCGCGCGGTAGCGACTTCAAATATATCCATCTTCTCTGAAGGAATTGTACTCGTAAGTCAAATAGATAGATGATCATTTATAAATTGAATGCAATTAGGATATCTGATCTGAAATGCCGGCAAGCGTGATCTACTTGCACTGGATTTTGAAAAATATTTTAGGAACGTTTAACGTAATTTTATACACGTAACGTTATTTTACAATGACGTTTATTTTATATGCCCAATTTGTTCATGGTTGATTTATGTTATACTAGATTTTTCCCACGTCTCCGCCTGCTTGGTTGAAGCTTACCTTGAAAAAGGGCATGCTCCAAGTGTTAGTACAAGTCATAAACTAGATACCTAATATGTGCCAAATTACATCCAAATTTCTTTACTAGTTTTTGCGTGAAAGAGTAAGAAACTACCTTACAAACTTTATAATATAATAATATAATTAAGATAAGATTTCATCTACTATGATTAAGAGTATATAAAATTCTGCAATGCGCTACAACTTGTGTTATAAACAAGTTTAAATCGAGTGTGGGATTTTGTGTTAATTTATATGTAAATCCCTGGCGAGTTAAAAGATAACGCTTTAATGTTTGAAATCTCCGCTCAAATCAGACTTCCGTGGTATCCACGATCTTTTCAGACCTCATTCACCATAAAAGGTTTTAAACATGTGTACTCTTAATTTAAAATATCGTGTTAAAGCACTTCGTATCTCCTATTTCGTAGCGATATCAACGTTTATAGCTCGTTTCATTATTTCTGTAATTGTGTGGCCTAGTCGGCTAATACGACTATTAATAATATTTACATCCAATTTGACCCACATCAGAACATTATAGGAATTAAGTTTACAGCGATTAACATCGGGTATGAGCATTTTGTGTTAAGTATTGCCCTGCTATAAAGTTTCTTGGGCTGCATTATTTGTACAGCAACACGGAATAGCATCAGTTAATACCTATGAATCACTATAAAAGTTACATATAAGTAATACAAGGTCATTAAAGTGCTCTTTTTACCGACTTCCAAAAAGGAGGAGGTACTCAATTCGTCTGTATTTTTTTT
>DWNE01004470.1:0-15140 GCA_018249875.1 Cecropterus toxeus
GATTCAAGACGCCGCTGAGTATGTTTAAGTAGGTGCAACTGTCTGCAATTATATTTCCTTGTAGGTATTCGAAATATAGCAAAAACTGTTTGTTTGGACTCAAAGTTCTTTATTTTTGTCTGTGCATTATTGAACTGATGCAATTTTACATTTGATTTATTAAAATTGAATGTAATCAAAGCAAAAAATCAAGCAAACGAGCATTCAGCCCACTTGATAGTAAGTGTTCACTGTTACTCATGGACATCTGTAACTAACATAAAAACATTACTGACATGTAAATAAAACCAGCCAAGTGCGAGTCGGACTCGCGCACGAAGGGTTCCGTACCATTTTCTGTAAAAAATGGTTGTTTGTATGGGAACCCCCTAAATATTAATTTTGTTTTTAGTATTTGTTCTTATAGCGGCAATAAAAATACATTATACCTATATAAAATTTTCAACTGTCTAGCTATCATGGTTCATGAGATACAGCTTGGTGACAGACAAAATGACAGGCGGACAGCGGAGTCTTTGTAAAAGGGTTCCATTTTTACCCTTTAAGTATGGAACCCTAAAGAACATAGAACAAAGGCAGAGGTTGCTTGCTTCATATTTAGGTCAGGGTGTTTCTGACAATTAGACAATCTGTCATTATGCGTTTCAGATATTGTAAACATACCTCATCCAACGAAATGTATGAAGACCGTAAAAATAGGTAACACGGTACCTACCCAGTCGAATCATACTGGTTCTATTTCATTTATACCAATATGTCAGAAGTTAGAACTTTGACGACGACTCCGACCTTGTAGTTCTCTACCACATATGGATATCTAATTCCGAATCATAATCTAGATATATAAGACGAGTCGATACACGAATCCCATCTAAATATTGATCAATTGCGTTGCGTGATCTAATTTTGCCTTACACGGCTGTTATAAACTGAAATAGGTATAGTAATACGTCTATGGAACCACGAAAACTTCTACGATCGTTAACTTATACCTACACATTCTGTAACAAAACTAAACGTAATTCTGATATTTCAGTCCGCACGGCGCCCGAGTTTCCGGCGTGGTTGAGGAGACGCCTGGCCGCCTGGAGTACGAAGTAGCGTTGTATAAGGAGGCCCCGCCCGTGTCCAGGCATTCTAACCACTCCGTCGATTTGCCCGTTGACCAGGTAACTACTGTACGTGGCCTTCTTACGTTTGGATTTGTTCCAGATAGTAAATTTCTATATTAACCTTAACACTTGTTTTAATTTTTAACAAATTATCATAATATGTATATATTTTTATAAATAACTTAAAAATAAGCTTGAAGAACATAGAAATAATACATAAGTAGGCATCTTAACACTTTTGTAACTTTTTGCAGATAATATTAGTCGCCCCTTTCGTCCCACATTAAGTTGGGTTTTAATTAAGACTAGCTGTGCCACACAGTTTCACCCGCGTTTGTCAAAGAACATATATATTACATTTACAGCCTAAAGTCATTATATACCCTTGAGTCTTTCATGATAAATTTACTATTCAACTCAAACATATTTTTTTAATTCGAACCAGTAGTTCCTGAGATTAGCGCGTTCAAACAAACAAACTCTATTGCTTTATAATATTAATATAGTATAGACTAGAAACTTATTATTTTAGTATCGGTTAAACTATAAACTTCTAGATTTAAAAACCCATTTTGGTGTCAGTCAGTGGTGTGGTCAGTGGGTCAATGCACATTTTTATCACAATTTTGGTGTATTGGTACCTACAGGTTTATAAACAGTAGCATTTTCTAATCTTATAAGATAATGTAGGTTAGACTCTGCCCAAGTAGCATAGAACTAGTTCAGAAACCAGGCACTTTAAGTAGGTAGGTACGTATTTAATCCGACCGTTAAAACTTGCTTATTACCGTGCACTTCTGATATATCTTAAGGAAGTGAAATTTTAAACATTCTACAACATTAACCGCTATCCAAGCGACCCAGTTTAACAATTTTACAGTACCTAATTATAAATGCTAGTAATATTATCAATATAGAGTTAAGAGTTGTATGAATATTTAGGTCAGATATGCATACTGCATTAGATAGTAATTGTACAAACAGTGAATATCGATTAAGCTTCTTAGAGCTTGTATAATACGAGTTCTGTTTTTGTTGCAGGCAGTACCGATTGGAACGAAACTACAGTTGCGCGCGCGCATTAACCCAGACTCAGCTTGGCGGCATATAAAACTGTTGGAGGTGGCCGTGTCTCCGGACCCTGACAGACCACATGCTCCAGGAGCTGTGCTGCTGGTAAAGGAAGGGTAAGCAAACTTTTCCGTTCATTTTCAGTAACGTGTATAATGTTAAAAGTCTGAAGATTAATGATGAATAAGGTAGACCCAAAGTAAAACTCCTAGGTACAAGATTGAATGCCAAATAATCCGGCGTCGCTCCCACGGCGTCGAGTACCTTTTGAAGGTCCCCCTCGAGAAAAAAAGGTACAAGGTTGAAATTATTATGGAACATGTATACCGGTGCTACTAACGTCAGCACTAGAACAATGATATTTGTAACATTTAGGTACCTAAATGTTTCCTAATTTGGTGTTTTTATATTAAAGCGCATAAAGATATTTTTCTATTAATTCAATCAATGTTTATGATTTATGTATCTTCACGTATTATATCTCAAATTAAATGAATTAACGTAAATTTGCTCTATTCTTGACCCGAGACCATAGAGACAATCCAACTGTATCTATACGGATCATAATTCCTCATCTGCTTTGTGTCAAGGTGCCGTAACCGCGACTTCGCGTCAATTATTCCACACCAGCCAGCGCGGTACCGAGAACGACACAACGAAGTGTTTCTTGATTTCGAGGCCTTCCTGCTCGCATCTATGAAGGAACGGTCCACCCTTTGGATCCACTCGCAGATCAAAGCCTGCATGGACGCTGCGGACTGTCAGCCTGACTACTGCCTCGACCTTTATGAACCTTCAGGTAACTACAAACATCCATAAATATATTGAATTCACTAATAAATAAATAAATCTTGACTGCGATCAGTCAGTCATATCAGAATTAATCTTTCATGATTATTTGAGAAGAATTCTGATGCTGATTTTCATATTTTTTCTGTCTTGCACAAACCTTATTCTGTTCTAAGGATACCTGTAGTTTTTTATATTCTGGTATGCGATATTCGTGAGTTATATAGACATCCTCTTAGTATGTATCCATAGCATGCAATATATGTACAATTCTTAAATGGAATTATTTTTAAATAGTAAATATCAATAAAAATAAGTAATATTTTCCAGGTCACGGTCGTCGGCGCAGAGCATTATCTGACCACCAACATAATAGCACAAGCGAAACGTTAGCATCAGATAACGGGTCCACTCCCTTTACACGGTTCAAGGAAAACCTGGAATACACAGTTGTGATGCCAGGAGAGTTGTTCCATAGGACACCACTAGAAGGAACCTGCGCGACATCTATGATGATTGCTGTCGCCCTTGGAGCGTTACTGTTTATGTCAGCGCTACTGGTGAGTCTATACATTTTCTAATACATCTTACATTTATTTTAACCGACTACAAAAAAAGGATCTCAATGCGACGTTATTTTTTTATCTGCCTTTTCTAATTACAACCTAAGATGTTATTTGATCATTAGCGGCTGAATAACTGCATCTATGATTTTTTTAATTAACAAATTAATTTACTTAATTAAACGCCTGAATGAAATTCAAAGCAACCATTAATAGTTATGCGTTTATTTTTAAAACTTTTATTAGGTATTGGATTTTTCTGTATGGTATTTAACAAGTTATTTTTAATTTACGCCTTTTAAGAAAAACATGAAGTACGTAATGATTTACTTATACACACAGCAGTGTCACGTAAGTTTCAAAAATCATTTAAATCTGTTTATCTCCGGCAGATGTGTTACCTCGCGACTAAGTTAAATTCGACAATGTTAAAGAATAGCAGTCTACACGTACCCTCGGGAAAAGGCTTCGAACAGATCCTGAGAGAACTGGCGCATCATTCAATGCCTGACACGGGCTACACCGGCCGCCCCACCGTGCAATAATAACATCAGCAAATAATTTAGTATACATTCAACAATTACACAAACGAATTCAACACAGTTTAATGAAATTTATCTACTTACATTAGATACATGTTAATCTAGTGACGAAATTGGGAAAACATTCAAAATATTTCTCAACATCTTTAAACATAGATTATGAAAATCTTATACGGAAGCAATTTAGTACTACTCATATTATATTTATAACTATACAAAATGTTAATTCATATTTTGTCATTGGAAAGGAAAACATACGTCCTAAAAAAATTGTGTGTCTCAATTCCCTTTTTATTGGTTGTTTTTAGTTGTTACCTACCTTATTTCACCTTTCAAGTTTAAGTAGCATTCTGACCATTTTTCATGCAATGACCGTTAATTTCTGTAATTCAATAAAATGAAATTACCTGCCCTATATAATATCAATAATTTTAGGGTTACCTTTAAATAACTATTCTTCGTAATATTCTAGAAGACCATTGGTATGATCTTATGACTGAAAAGATAAAAGTTGCTCAGACGGAGACTGGTGCCTTTTACTTTTTTTAGTCATGACCGTCGCTTTATTTTAATAGACTTACATGCTAAACTAGTGATTTAAGAAGTATTATTATAAGTAATTTATTTATCAGTGATTTAAAATAGATAATAATAAATCTGATTAGTAGTTAAAAATACTGTTGTTTTATTTACTTTGTAAGAGGAATACGTGAAGTATATTTATTATACTACGATCCATTTATCAGTATCGAGTTCTAAGTATAACGGACTGTTCATGTACCAGAACGACATTTTTAAAGTGCTACATGTCACCAAATGTGTTGTATAACTCTCAGAGTCCGATTTTAAAACCACAACCTAACAATAAAACCATTCTAATGCGACTAGAGCTATCTAAATACATAGGCGTCATAGGCAAATATGAACCCCGACACAATATAAACCAAAATACACGGTTTGATAATTACAACTAGTAATAAACAACTAGTTGTTTTTTAAAGAAAAATAGATAGGAAAATAAAGATATGTTCGTTTCCGATCATATTGGCAGATGTCATTACTGTTGTTGTCAGCCTGACATTACATTATAACTTGTTATGTTTTAAATTCAAAATCGAATTGTTTTCCTTTCAAAAAACTGTTATAGTAGATTAACGTGAAGGAATTGTCGCATGATTAAGGTAAAATGAGCAAGAGAAAAATGTTATCCGCAATAGGAAGTGAAAGTAATGTTAAAAAGCCAGCCAAACACTGGTCTTTGGGTTTAATGGAATCGATGAAAGATCCCAAACAAATTTATAAAGAAACAGACAGAGTAGTGGTTATAAAGGATAAGTATCCTAAAGCAAAAATACATTATCTAATGTTACCTCGTGATAATATCAATAGTATATATGAATTAAAGAAGGAAAATATGAGAATTTTAAAAGAGTTTGGAACCCTATTGCAAGATATAATAGAAGAAAATAAGGATGTGACATTAAAAGCTGGATTTCATGCAGTCCCTAGCATGCGGAAGCTGCATATGCATATTATAAGCACAGATATGGTATCACCATGTCTTAAAACGAAAGTACATTGGAATAGTTTTACCACAGATTTCTTCATACCATATGAAGGTAATATTTTACAGTCAAATAACTTTTACTATTTCCACATTCATGTTATCAGTATTTGTCAGTAAAATAAAAATCAGCCAAGTACAAGTTGGACTCAAAAGGGATTCACTTACGAAGGGAATACTCAGGACATTAATAATTTGATGCTTAGATGTAATTAAATAAAAAATATATTGTTTTTAAAACTGTTCAAAACAAGCATCTTTCTAAAATTAATTCAACTGATGATATGGACAAATTAGATATTAATATTTGAGTTATTTTAAGAAAACATTTTTTTTACATGAAAGTGGGGATATGAAAAAAAAGTAATACCTATTGCCTTTATTGTTGCAGATGTATTGAGAGAAATAGAACAAAATGGTCATATTACGAAAATATCGAGTGATTTACACAAAACATTATTGGCTACACCACTTAAGTGTAATCAATGTAGCTATGAACCAAAAACCATGCCTCAGCTTAAAGAACATTTAGCAAAACACATTAAATAATTGTATACATGTTCTTAAGAACGCTTCATTGTAACTATAGTAAGTATAAGTGAAAAGATTGCACATAATTTATTGCCAAAAATAAGTATGTAATTCTTTTTCAAAGAGATTATTATAAGCAATTCTCTAATATGAAGTTAATGTTATTTTATTTACATTACTTTTACAAATAACATCGAATAAGTAATTATGAGTACTCATTAATTCATCCTGGCACAATTATACTTCAGACTTACTTTACTTATTATATTATGCAAAATAAAATAGATATACAACTTTTACTTTTCATCTAATAATATTTTTAAAGGAATTGAAACTTTAAAAGATAATTATCTATCTTTCTCAGACTTTTCACACATGATAGTAGGTAATTAAAATTTAAAAATTATTAAAATTTTCTAGGCATAACTTCTGATGTTATAAAATGTGCTAGTTATAATATCTTTTTTATTTACATGATTGGATAAAAAACTATTGATTTGATTTATTTTCATTAATTTCATTACATAGATCATTCTTAATTATCAAGATATCAACTTATCAATTACATTGTCATTTGTATTAAAAATGTCTAAATTGAACTAAAAACTGTGTAAATTTATTATGGCACATTACTTTTGACATATTTACTTGAACGTGGACTATCGCCATCTGTAATAGAACTTGATGTTTCACACATTACCTCATCAGCATCAGGAGTGTACATTTCTAAATTACGCCTTTTGAAAGTTTTTTTAGTTGCTGATGGGGGAGTGGCACAGTCAGACCCACTATTATTAAGACTGGATATACAACTACTGCTTGGTGAGAAAAATGTGGCCCTCTGTGATAGATCTTCACTATCATTGTCCATGGGTGTAACTGGTGCTGGTAAGGAAAGTTTCGAACATCTTACAGGCGTATTATCTACGGGCTCTGGACAGGGCGAAGTTACTTTCTCTGTTTCTGTAATGGAGGTGTTCGGTTTTTCCCATGTGTCTTTCATAACCCTTCCGGACCTCGCCATCAGTACTTGCAATGGATCATCAATACCTAGCCTTTCACACAATGTTACTGTTTGTGGATTTGTTATTGGTTCCATTTGTTCATGGTACCTTTTGCCTGGTGTGTATGTAGGTGCGGTCCTTACAAAACTACTAGGGCTTATAATTAAGTCACCCATTAATCTATTCACACTCTCTATGTCTTGTGTTGTTGGTGTAAACTCATATCTGAAAATGAAAAAAAATTAAATATTTGGACCAACCATTTTTTAGATACATTAAAATCATACAGCACTTACACCTCATTCCCTCCTGGTCCAGGAAGATGACAATCCATATTCTTAACACTTAATAAATGGTTGGTATTTTTCAAAACAGCAAGCCACTCTGCATCATGCTTTAAAAGTTTGTCACCGTCAAACTCTTCAGACAACTTTAAAATTTGTAAATGTCTACGTTTTGGTAGACACTTGTCTAGAGCTAAGAATTTTGTTTCCTCCTCACCCTCACCATGTTTTACAAGGGCTGCAAACTGGCAATGTAAGTGAGCAGCAAACCAATAATCTGGTTTTAGTAAATGTAGCAATTTCTCAGCTGGTGGACTCCCTAGTTGATTTGCTTCTATGTCCTCCCTGAAACAGAAATAAAAAAAATGTTTTCTATAATTATTTGTTACACCTCTAGACATTCTGTTTATATCAAGATTGCTGTTCGAGTTACAAGGGAATTTATTTTTGAAGTTATAAAGGAAGAATATGTAGAAGTGGCTGCAGAGATCAGACAGACTCATTGATATTTTAACTTATGAGAATTCAGAAATTGGGTAACTGGTTTTGGAGTTCAAGGTAAAGGATACAACTTTTCAAGTTGAGGAATTTTTGACTGATCCTGGTTTCATTTGAAGACAATTTTTTTCTAGAAAAAGCAGAAGAATGTATATAATCCAAGAATTAAAAAGAAAATAATTATTTATATTTTTCTGATGATACATGTTTGGCAAGTAACAGATTTATACAAAAATATATATTGTTTTAATTACTTTAAAATAATTTTTAAACACTAATTTTATTGCTTATGAAATACAAAGCTTACCTAAAAAATGTTTTTCTCTTCAACAAATTCTCTACATCACCATAATTCGTAATACCTCTTGGCCAATCGTGTGATAGCATTATATGGACTTTTTCCTTTAATTGACTGAGCCTGAACACATCAATTGCTCTTACATGATAGACACTCCGTAAAGACCCTTGGCTATAGGGAGGACTCTCCCAGAGGCCTTGTAAATAATCATGTCCTTTGTAAATGCCAGACAGTCCTTAAAATAAAAATAATAGTATAAAGAAACGGTATTTGCATATTTTGTGCACTATGAATAATATATTTACAGATAACCTAACCCTAAAATAAAAAAAAACACATCAATAGCACAATGCCAGCATTCATTATACTTTTATTAATGTTATATTTATTATGCATTCTTCTCCAGTAACAACTAAACTCGTCATACCTCTTTTCATAATAAGATGTGACATATGTTGTCCGCTTAGTATAGTTGTTTGTGTTAAGGTATTTATTGCACCACTAAATTAAAATCAGCCGAGAGTTAATTAAACATTGAAGTTTCTTATTGGAATAGCTGTCTTCAGAATATATAATGTTACAAAATTTTAAGCACATATGAAGAAGTGTCTATTTTAGTGGTAATATTAAAAAAGTTTACATCACTATACCTCCAATCCTAAGATTACCAAACTGAACAACACTGGCTCTACCCATGTAGTAGATATTTGGTGCTACCCAACCGCCATAAGGCAATTCTTGCAAATAGTTTGATGCTTCATGGTTCCCTCCGATGAATAAAGTTAATATGGGAGCTTTCTTTTCACCGCTGTAATACCTTGTAAGATAAACGGAAAACATAGATATAAAAACTCCTCTAGATAAAGAACACTACATATTGCAAAGATTTTTTTTTATCAAAGGCACTTTCTTTTATTGCAATGGATAATCTTAGATTTAATATTACCATACTTATTACACTCTTGGATCATATATATTAAATACCCACTTGTAAAATGTTCGCATATCTTGATATTTTTGAGGAACTGCCATGGCCCGTAGATCTGTCTGGTTCCGCACGGATTGGAAGTCTCCACAGCAAATTAACAAATCAATGTTTATAGCTTCTCTGTCTTGTAAAGTTTCTATACAATCGTATATTTTTTCTAACTCGCCATGGGCGCATCCTTCAATAGCGATTCTCATTTTACAAGTATTTTGACTAAATTATTATAATTAAAATTATTATAATTATTCATTCACAAGCGTCGAAAACACCAAGACGCCGACAAAAAACAAATCATAACCAATAACCGGAATGTCACTTGTCAACTAACTGATTATGTCAATATCAACGGATTTTTTTATTGTTTTGAACCTTGGCATTTTGCCTTTCATCCTTCATCCAACCGTCCTATATATTTTTTTTTACTTTTGGCATATAACTTTATAATTTATGTTAGGCTTCTTTTTTACATCATTTTCAAGTCGTAAATCATCATTATATATTTTCAAAGACTATAATTTCGATTTTATAATTTTTAAATACATATATTTATCTTGTTCAGTTTAATTTACCGCACTTGATATTACCTTTTATAAATAATTAGAAGTGAAAGAAACAAAATCATTTTGTTTGATATTTGCAACATTGTGATATTTTAAAAATTTAACTAAGTAGTCGTTAATTTATTTTGTATATAATATTTTTAGTTCAATTAAGTAGTTTATAGTATTCCTGAATACATGATTATAAGTTATTCACTGGCTAAAAAAAATGAATTACGGGCTTTGAAGAGTTGTAAATATTAAAAAAAAAAAAAAAACAGAAAACGGATGTTACGATCTATCGCCCGCGCGCCAATTTTTTGTTTTGTACTAAAATTAGTAATATAAAAACTTAAATTAAATTAATAACTATGATTGAACAAGCACTTGACGATAACGTTTCTGAAAATGATGAAGAGGAAAGTTTCTTTCAAGATGTTGATATTTTGCAAAAACATGGTATAAATGTGGCTGATATAAAAAAATTAAAAGGTGCCGGAATTTGTACCATAAAAGGCATTCAAATGTCGACAAAAAAGAAATTATGTAATATAAAAGGATTCTCTGATGCGAAAGTGGATAAAATTAAAGAAGCTTGTTTAAAAGTCGTTACGCATGGCTTTATGACCGCTTTAGAAGTTAGTGATCGACGTAAACAAGTTTTTAAAATCAGTACTGGAAGTAGTGAACTTGAGTAAGTTATATTACAATTACCTGTACTCATAAAATTATTAAGGCATTTTAAAGGAAATACCTGTTCTTAATAGAGGTAATATGTGGGATTAACGAGTGGTCAGTAATTGTCTCTTGTGGGGAAACATCCGAACTCAACTGATTTAGCAAGAGAACACTTCGCATGATTGGAATCATACTGCTTGAACCGTATGAATCAAAATAGATCGAAAATGATTACGCCATTACAATCTGATAGCAATATTCTAATTATATTTTTTTAATTTATAAATTATATAAAGCTGTTTAATGTACAACCAAACCAATGCTATGTGAATTATTTTGCACGTTATAGTTACTAAATGTAATGTAAATATATAATTGCAGTAAGCTTCTAGCTGGTGGCATAGAGTCGATGGCGATTACAGAGGTTTTTGGCGAGTTTCGCACGGGAAAGACGCAATTGTCGCATACGCTATGCGTGACAACCCAAATTCCTACCCCAACAGGCTATCATGGCGGGAAAGTCATGTTTTTAGACACAGAACATACATTGTATCCTTTTGTCAAAACATTGATCTTATTAATTATCTGTATTGGCAAATAAAATAAAATTTCTACTTTCTTACAGCGCTTCTTAAATATTTTGGAAACTCGGTAAATTATTGTTATGGTTATTCTAATAAGGAATTGTCTATAGCTTAGTTACTAATATTTTCATGAATAGTTGTTACAGACTAATACTGACGCCTTTCGTCATTCCGTCTACAGTAAAAATTTATGTAAAATATATTATAATATATAAAGGATATTACAGTAACTGATTATTTTATTATTTTGTCTATAATCTATTTATTTTAAAACATACGAGACTTGCCAGACAATAATTTTGAATTTGTTAGACAATTATGCTCGTGTTATTTATTAGCGCAGCGATGTTAATGACATTTTACTATGTTATTATCGCACATCGTGCGATGCCAGATTAATTCAAGTACTTACTACGATGAATCATTCTATAATTATTTTAACACGTGTCATACATATACCTATGTACAGTGGTATACACAATGAAGTCGATTAATTCATTTTACTTAAATATCTTATTAAAAACTGCGATTTTTTTATACAGATGCAAACAGTTGTGGAGACCTTTCCAGTGAGTTACTGCCAACGTGAATCTGAAATGTTATTCAATGTAATGGGTAGATAGATACTTATAGTTCACAATACCATTTATACAAATTGCTTTATTGTCTTTTCACAATAAACTTCTTCTCCAATAGTAGATACTTGTGTAGAAAACACTAAAAACAGTATTCTAAATAGGATAACTGTGACATAAGACTTCATATCAAAGTGTCTTACGGAGAAACATGACTACGCAAAAAAAAAAATTACCATTTTTGCATTACCTGTTCAATAATCTCCAAAAATCGTAAAAAAAAAGAAATTAACTAATTCAAAAACAACTTTTAATATATATATGTATATATTTATGTACTTTTATAACATCACATTTCCTTACAATATACAAGTCGTCCGGATAGATTAAGGCCGATCGCTGATAGATTCAACTTGGACCAAAATGCTGTTCTAGACAATGTCCTCTACGCGAGGGCTTACACTTCTGAACATCAGGTACTACTAGGTACTTATCCTTCGTCCCTGTAGTTCCGGGATCAGAATAGGGCAACGGTATCCTCTGCCTGGCGAAGAGGCGACGAAAAGGCGGCTTCAGGGATTGCTGGCGGCAAGAGTAGGAGCTCCAATCGTCCAGCCAGGTGACACCAGAAAGGACGGCGGTATGTGTGGTCGCATACTGTCGTAAAGATCAGATGGTGCGGTGGGCCCAGCGGCTCACCTAGGTGGAGCCCAATAGGGCAGATCATGCGCTCAGAGGATTCCGGTTGTATTTCGTAGGAGATCCTGGAGTCCTCTCGCAGCACTGAGGACGGGCACTGGGTTGATTTTAGTGCGGTAAAAATCCCACTCAACCTGGCGTCGCTGCCGCAGTGTGGGGTACCTTTTGAAGGTTTGCCCCTCGAGAACAAAAAAAGGTACGCATCCTTGTACGACTTATACCACTCGCAACTTTCTTTATGTTCCACTGATTGGCGCTGGTTTCTCCCAACAAATGCAACTTTTAAAAGGAGAAATGGAATATGCTCTACCTGGTTGCCTCAATGCGAATGGAGAGAGAGAGAATTACCGCTTGGGTGCCTATCACTAACATTGTATTATTAAATGTTAAGGATCCGGGTGGTATTCGATCTCCTTGAGAATTGCCCGACTTATATCAGAGACCCAGATGGTAAGACGTCCTAAAATACATACATACATACGTGCGTACCTAATGAAGATCTATAACTGATATCTCAGTGTAGGGAAATAGTAGTTACTCCAGAGATTATTTAATTAAAAATCAATAAAAAATGAGTTGTTCAAAATATAGAAAATTTATAAATAAAATGCGCATTTTATATAAAATTTCACCTAAAAGGATATAAGTAGAAAAAGTTGGTTAGATTATTATATACTTCAAATTAGACCTTGTATTTCCAGGCCCAACTTAATGTATTTTTTGTTGTATATTATACTTGCATAAAAATAACGAATATAAAGTTTTATTTTATTCATAATTTTAGGCAGAACTTCTAGACTTCGTTGCTGCAAAGTTCCACGAAGAAGCGGGCGTATTCAAGCTATTGGTAATTGATTCCATAATGGCACTGTTCAGAGTGGATTTCTCAGGGCGTGGGGAACTAGCGGATAGGCAGCAAAAGCTTGCACAAGTGCTTTCCAGACTTCAGAAGGTTGGTTATGATTTAGCGAAGAAATTACATGCTTTCGTTGACTATATTTTTATATTGGGAAAGATAAAAATATAGTAGTAATGATGTTCATATGTAAATACAATGTTCATAAATAGATCATTTTATCAGTATTAACAACAGAGATAAAGATGAAACTATGGCGTTTGAAATGTTGAAATTTGTTATAACCATGGCCTACGCCTCTAGATAACAAAATCTCGGTGCGTCGTCCACCGTTTATGCTGTATCTTGCGCAGATAAATTTGTATCCGGGAGTCCCTACTCGAGTGGCTTTAGATAACATTATTTTTTTAGGTAAAGGACGCGGTTACAATTTTTTTATTTAATAATACTAACGACATCCCATTCATTTGAAGTGAAGGGTGGGTAATGTGGACATACACAGACAGCTTTATTATCATTATGTAGTAGCATAGCGTATAAACTTGTTAATGAAAAAAATGTTTCAATATTTGATTAGATTTGCTGTGCTAATGTTGTAAATACTGTGACTCTACAAGATCGTCAGAGGTGAAAAAATAATAATTAGTAAGACTTAAAAAACAAATTCAAGAAGAATATTTTTTGATTATAAACATAAAGTAGCCTACTTACATGTGTGATATTTTTTGTCTTAAGTAATTTATATATAAATCTCATAGATATCTGAAGAATACAACGTAGCAGTATTCATAACAAACCAAATGACTGCGGATCCTGGTGCTACTCTGAGTTTTCAAGCGGACCCTAAAAAACCTATTGGTGGCAATATCCTTGCTCACGCTTCTACAACCAGAATTGCTCTGAGGAAAGGTCGAGGGGAAAATAGAATCGCCAAGATATACGATTCACCTGATTTGCCAGAGAGTGAAGCTACCTTCGCCATAACTAACGGGGGTGTTTCCGATGCTAAAGATTAAGTAATATATTAAGTAGTATTAAACTATTTTAAGTAATATATTAAGTAGTATTAAACAGGAATATTCGAATGATACAAAACATATACAAACTCAGTCATAGATATAAAAAAGCTACTAACGACGATATATATTTTTTTCAGAAAATATTGCACAAAATGCGTACTTATTTATAGACGATATTGAATAACTGTTTTTTTGATAATAGTTATATAACATTATATAAATAGTCCTAATAAGCAAGTGACTGGCCTATAAATTGCCGGATCTAAAAGACCAGATAACTCACGTAACCCTCCCGCATAATGGTCGCGTTATGAACAAAACAAATTCCAGTCGTAATAAAATCATTCCGATTCGTCATCAATAGTGGCGTGACTGAATGAGCCAATTAAGTTGGCGCTACGATTAGATAAACACACGCATTTAAAGTGTGCAGTACTTTTATGATTACAGTGACAGTACATACAGTAGGCACAGGAAGATAGTTTCTACTAGAATAAATATTTAAAAATACTGCTTTTTATTTCGTTTGTTTATTTTATGCCGGAGAATATCCCAATACCTTTATAATGTTTATAATTGACACAGTTAATACCAGTGGTGGCTCTAGGATTTTTATTTTTGCGTAAAAAAACTGGCAGGTTCACAGGGCGTCAAATTAAAACTTACAAACGAATGCGCAACTCATTATTGATTTAACTTTGACAATTGGGACGCCTAGTCAGTAGGCACTAGGCAGTGAATCTCTTGACACGTGTACGTTTTAAATGACCGACAATTGGCTATTTGACTGATTTTGGAAAATAGTTGAAAATGATTCATTATAGCATAATAAACACCCTACATCAATATTTCCGGGAAACTTGTAGTACTTTCAATAAAAAATAATGTTAAAGTTTAAATTATAAAATTGGCGCTCAAAACGCTGTCTCTGTAATGGCGGACGCCA
>DWNE01004471.1:0-15137 GCA_018249875.1 Cecropterus toxeus
AAAAGGAAAAATAAATTTATTGTTATATTTTATTAACAACCCTTTCATTCCGCGAACTTTTGGACCTCCCCTCGTATTTCGCTCTGCTACTTCGATACAGTTGAGAGAGATTTTCGTACAAGTTTTACCAATTATTGAGTCGTGTCTATAGATCTACGGTTTAGCTTTATCTAAAGAGCTCTTACTGTAACCTCTGACTTGTTTATTGCACCATACAAAGTATAACAACAGTTAATTCAGTGTTAAACGTTATGTGACTTATTTATTGTCCAATAATAATTTACACACTGCAAAATGTATATAAATAGTTCATGCGAGTTTTACGATCGATCGTATCTCGAACGAGCCAGGTTTAAAATATAAACGTAAGTCTATTTAATAATTTAATGACATATTTAATTAATGTAGTATTTCTGAGGGCCTTGAGTAACATCTATACAAGAATCTCAGAGATATATTCAGTTGTGGATATCTGTACACAAGGGACATGGTAAGAGCGAAATTTCTGCTCAGAAACCTTAATACTCAAGCCGCTATATTATTTGCATTTAACGGTTATCATACGAAACAACCGCAGCCCGGATTGCTCTAGAGCTTCTCAAGTCTCTCGAAATCGTATTACATTACTGTGTTTAGTTTGCTTGAATAAAGCTAAGTAAATAACCATACCTACTTATAACCGCTTTTGATTCAAACGATATCAGATAAGAGAATCCTTTGAGAAACTAGTAACATCGTTAAAAACATTGAAACAAAAAACCCGACTGCTGTAAACGATTTTTTTTTAATGATGTACATTTAATTTAACGCTTATGAGTTTTTGTTAAAATAGATAAGTAAAAGTATTACAATATATATATTTTTAAAAAGATGTATTTACTAGTTTTCATTTGATACGTATATAGTCGCAATAGTAAAAAAAAATCGTCCCTCCCCCCCTTTTTCCTCACTTTCCAGGCGCAATTTTTTTTAATTATGTCACTGCAAATTGAGACGATTCTAATGATATGTCATACATCATAATCCGACAATCCGTTTGGGCTGTAGCGTGCCAAAGAAATCGACATATATACAAACAAACATACATTCATACATAGACTCGAAAAACATTACCCTCCTTCTGATACAGTCGGGTAAATAGTTGTTGAAGTACCTGTGTTTCGTTACGTGACAAAAAAGGTTTTACTCGCTAACCGATGGAAGTAAATGAAAAGTGATAAGGTGAAAATTAAATGATAACCCTAATATGCCATCAAGAATATGCTATTTTTTTAGCGTTCTCTTTTAATTTCTCAAATCTGAATCGGTAGCAGTCTATCAAGCTTCATCTAATTTCTGATCCTGATGTCTTTTTCTGTACGGTATAATTATATCTTTGGCGGATGACGTAAACTATGCTATAAAATGTATGTCATATTAAAACAACAATAAAACTATTTAGGGATTCCGCGCATGACAGCAACTGTACCAATTTATCCAGAAATCGGTTAAATATGAATTACCCTCATGACACCGTTACTCCGCCGGAAGTCCAGCGAGTGACACGGCCACATGAGGTATTTCACCAAATTATGGACGTTAGGTCGTCGACCCTCACCGCTAGGGTTTCCGTTGATGAGCTGAATTAGTCGGGTAGAACTTCACCGGCTTTGCTGACCGGCGCAACGAATTAAACATGACGGTACTGTACATTCCGTATAATTTTATTGTTCTTCTGATGGTCTTTCGTACCGTTCCGCTATGAATTAAAGATGGAACCGCGTTAATACTAGAAGTGGAAGCAAAATCGCATTTGAGACTCGGACACGTGGAGTCAGAAATCTTTTTCATTAAGCCTAGAAAAACGACTAAAGCTACGCCTGATATTCTAATTCTGAATGTGTTCATTAGTAAACAAAACACTTTTTTTAGGCTAGGCCACAATACTACGCACACTGCAGAACCAAATGTTACTATAGTATGGCTTACTAATCTTCAAATAACAACATAGCGCAGCAAATGTATGTACTTATAAGTCAGAAATAATTATACGGTAAAGTTGAAATGGTATTTCAATTTTTATATTCACATTTGTATAAATATATATAATACGTACAGTTGTGAAAACTTACACAAGATAAAATGGATATGTAAATCGGCTGGCTTAGGTAAAGGGTATTTAAATAAATTTCACATCTCAAAGTCATACATTTGTGGCTAGCGACACTGATTCTATGATCCAGCGCAATGCCACTCTTAATATCATACGATTTATAATTCTTAAAGCTGACGGCCAATTGAATGAATATTCTATGCGGCTCTCTCTACTCGCGGTGACTGCAAATGTATGTAGCCACTTGGAGTTTTGTGGTCGTCTTAGTGACGTGATGAAATCTTCTACACCCGTTATTACTTCATCGGTAATGTCCCTAATCTGCACAGTAAAGCGCATAAAAGACTACGTTGAGCCGTGATAATGTTTTTTTTTTTTTGTAATTCAACGTTTAATACAGTTTATAAATTATACGGTATTGTTAACTCGATGTTATTTTGGGTTTTAAAATAACAGTTTTTTACAGTTATGTTGTCGTCATCATATTATTTTCCCACTGCTGGGCAAGGGTCTTCTCTCAAAGTCATAGTGGTCAAAGTTTACCGCGCTGGTCAAGTGCGAATTGATAGACTTCACACACCTTTGGGAACATCTTTTTTTAAAAGAATACTTAGGTGTTTAGTTTTCCTCTCGATAATATCCTTAACCGTAAAGCAGTGATAATGACAATAGATAATTAATTTCTAATACGCACATAATTTTAGAAAAAAAAAATAGTGGTGTGTGCTTAGTATTCGAACCTCGGACCTTCGATTGAGAAGCAGAGTTTCATTCGGCTATCACTCACGTTCTTCATCATAGTTATGTTACTTTCGATTAATAGAAATTTAATATAGTTTGCCACTTTGAAACTCAAAACTGGCCAAAGTTATTAATTTTAAGTTAAGAACTTTCAATGTTTCCTCGGAATACTTTCTAAAGTTTTGTCATCATTGAATATGATATTTCAACTTTTTCATCGTTTAAATTTTGTATTAAAAGTCGGATTGTATGTCACTCATAATCCTAACGGTATATGTTCACGTCACATTTATTCTTAGAGCATTTGAATATTCTTCGTACGCTATCCTCCTTCACAGTGACTGCAAATGTGCTCCGCGGATATGCGAGGATTCCGGCTTTAGAATTCTGCGTAGTTCTATTCAAACAATGTGTATTGACGTAGAGAAGAATATATGTTTTAAAACGGATGGAGTTCTTGCCAGAGACGTGCAAGATGTGGAATGAACTTTCTTCTGAAGTATTCCCGGAGCGTTATGACATGGGGCCCTTCAAAAAAGGTGCGAAAAGAGCTTTCCTTCAAAGGCGGCGATGCATCGGCGACTTCTCTGGTGTTGCTTATGTCTATAGGCGACGTCACTCCTTTCCATCAGGTCCCTCGTCTGCCTTATCGTTAGGTTTAAGTATCAAAAAAAAACCCTTAGTGGGTCATTTGCGAAGGCATCACTGTTTATCTAGTACTTGGTTTATGTTATAATTTAAAAATGCTGAAGTAGAATAGTTCGACTGTACTAGTAATGCAGTATGCATGACTAGTACAGTTGAACTAGAAAAGGACGCGGTATAGATAGCGTTCGGTATCGGTATCGGTAGCGTTCTAAATTTGTGTTTAGACATCTTAACACATTTATTTATCTTATCTCATTAAGAGATGATTCTCGTAAGGTTGACTGTGTGCTTGATGCCTTAATTTTTCTTTAATATATTAGAATTCTTTAGTATTCTTTCGTGTATCCGAATTGAGCTGCTGGCATCGGAATCCCTAGGCGGATATGCGGATTTATAATTCTTACAGCTCACATAGGTCGCTAAATGAATATTTCATGTGCGCTGCTATACGTACGACGCTCTCTACATGTGCGCCGAGTCGGATTTTGTACCGCCCTTGGAATTTTCGTGGTCCGAATTCAATACACGTACGAAGGTTCCGATTATTGAAGCGATATTTCCAAAATTGTTTTATGAAATTAAAGTAGCAAATGAGCATGCAGCCCATCTGATGGTAAGCGCCTATTGCCTATATGTAAGTACATCTGTAATTAACTCCAAATAATATTAAAGTACTTTTTGAGGCCGTTCATAGATTTGTTGCTACTCATGAGGACTAAGTTGAACGCCTCGTATGCCTCTCATCCGTATGTCCAAATGATATAGAATCTATAATTTTTTTATCACATTATTTTTACTTTTTGATTCAATATTAATCACTTAAGTTGCTTAAGTCTAGACTATACTATTTTTTCAATCGTTTTATATCATATTCACACAGGCACACTAACAGATTAAAATTCTAAAAATTGTCCTCTAAACCATATTTTATGCGATATGCGATGTACAGGAATAGAATTTTCATTTATTCTTATATGTATGGATATAGATTATTTCTCCGCTTACAAACCATGTCTGAAGATCACACGTGACGTGCGGACCTCAGCGTTCCTATATTCCCACGGCGAATTCGCTTCCGCATGTGTTCCATCAATAATTCCGCCAGGGAATGCTACGCTTGTACCGGACTGTTGGACTAATATATTTCAATTGAACGGGCGCAACTTGACATTTATATGCTGGTTATTTAGACCGATTCAGATTGATTTTATTCAAACGAATGACTTTATTTATTTTAATACATTGTTAAAACTGGGATAAAATAGCCTATACTTTAAAAGACAGACAGAAGGAGCGATTCCTGTTCGTAAACGTGTGCAAAACAAACTGTATAGAATATGAGATACAAAAATATGGCGCATACAAATAAGTCGAAAAATATATCGCGTATTAAACTATTTACTGATGCACATATTCAATTCTTCAATTTCTGATCGAAGCTCATTACCTTAATTCCGAGCTATTGGAGAAAGAAACATCTCTATACTGATACGCTGTGAGTCGCCGTGTTTACGTTTTTTAGAGTGTTTCCTTTAAGTATTATAATACATTATGGTTTTTTATATTACAATGCAGGTTTGCCGAAAGTCTGTTTCATGTCAATATGTGTAGTGCGTTAGATTACAGTCGTTAGAGTGAGAATGTGATTTTCTCATATATAAATGTATCCACATAAGTACGAGGCAAGGCATATACATGTTAGTGATATACTAAGCAGGGTACGTCTGGAATGCCTAATTGAACTGCAGCGAGGTCGCCGGGGCGAGCTTCCCGCCCGTGATTGCGTTCACGTCGCCTCTCAACTGAATTAACATCTCATCCTCAACTGGAGATGGTGCGGCTAAAAATGTTTTTTAAATATGCTGTTTATTTGGTTCAGATTGAGAATGTTGTCCTCTTATAATGTATTTTTATATTATGGTGAGAATATAATGGTAAATTTGGGGAATTGCACCTTAGGACATTTCTTAGAGCGTATGGGCTTAATAAAAATATTTAATATGTCCTTTATAAATATAAAAAGGTAGGTATGTCCAGTATAGCTCGTAATCGTCTCTTTTTTTCTATCCGCTAGACGATAGGCTATATTTAGATCAGTTCGAACTACTAATAATAGCTAGGGATATTATTAGGAATAGTTTCAATTTCGGTCCCTTCGTTTTCAGTGTGAGTTATATTAAAAGAAATTTCGTGTTTTACAAATTTTCCCTTTCTGTTTACCTTTTTATGTTTATTTTGTATTGTTATATGGAGGCTATCAATATTTTTTATGTAAAATGTAAATATTTCTTTTGCAAAACATCGCGTTCGTTTTCAAGAATCCTGTTTAATTTGTTTTTTGCTTCATTTTGGCCTCAATATTTGTGAGAGGAATGTAGTCAATACATAGAAGAGTTTATAGACATTTCTGTAGACTTTTCATTAATCCTCTTCTCCTTTTATTCCACCGAATAGCCACTCAGTTTTAGATATTAAAGCATCATGCCATGATTATCGCCAGCTTGACCCGGTGCTCTTTACACTCCCGCGCCCTGTCCCTTTAGACTCGCCCCGCTGTAAATTTTAGCGCTGAAGATAATTATTATGTACTTTGTTCGAGGCTTTATATTTGAAAAGTTTATTATATGTTTCGTAATGTGTAACATATTTTGTACTATGCTCGCTTATAAGCTTGTAAATTATGCATACACTAAAATTATTATAAGGAGTTGGATTCATAGATAGCTTTATCTTATGACAATTAAATAGATTTTCGTTATTGACCATTGACTATACATATTCGTAAATTAAATAGTTAATTCAGAGAAAGATAGACATCGTCGCTTAAGTTCTAACACCGCGAAACTCAATAATAACCATTTTGAGCAACGCATATCAATCAATGGGAAATTAATAGACGCTTAGGCCAATCAAAATTAAGAATTTGTGCCGAATCAAGTGAGATATTAGAGAAAAAAGAACATAGCGTATATTGACCCAGCCAAATATGCGGTGAAAACTACGCGTAAGTCAGTTTTGTTTTATACTCAAGGAGGTGATGCGCAGCCCTGGCGAATAAATAAAAACTAAATGAAACAGTTTTATAGCTCTCCTTAAAATTTGGTAATTTTGGGATTAGCGGTGTTAGAAGTTAGCGACGATATCCTATTTAATCACATACGTTTATAATATGCATAGCTATGCATATGAAGATAATAGATACCGTATCTACGCACTTAAAAAAATATCGCAAAAATAACCTATTCAATAGTGATTATTTGGTTGTTAATATATTTTTAAACTATTGCGTGCGATATTCAATCGTGGTAATATATCCATTATCAAGTATCAAAAAGTTTACAAGTTGCCGGTTCGAAGTTGCTCTATTAACAAATTCGGCAAGTTGTCGCGTACAATCCCGACGCTGGTAACGTAACTTTAGATGTATTCATTAACTCGCCGTGTAGTGTGGTTGTAGGGTTGCCACTTTTGATTTTTTTGAACTCATTTTACCTATAGCCTCATACTAGGATTGTCTTATATGGCATGTGTACCATGGACACACAAACGAATACAACAAACACACATACCCCAGAATAGAATCTAAATTCATCATTTAGATGTATGCCTGTCCGGGGATTGAACCCGGCCCCCACTGCTAGTTTGACCAGTATGGCGACGGCTCCGCCACGCGTATCGTCCTTTAGTATTTCTTACGAAAATACAAATAAAAAAATATATATTGGTCACATTTATATTTTCTTCGGTTAAAAGTAGGTTTTAAACCTTTTTCCTTGTACTTTGATCCAAAAAGTATAGATAGGTTGATTAATCTATGGCAGGGTGTGGCAACCCTAAGTGTTGGTGACGACATTAACAGATTTACACTGTGCTCGAGTGCTAATATGTTCTTCTTTTTGTTTCAGGTGAGTTTGCGTTGACAGCGACATTGGGTATTGCTTTACTACGATGAGTGAGTAAACACGTTGAAATTCTTAAACGCAGCTCTATAAAACAGTAATGGTAGGTAGGTATAGTATTATTTAAGTTCCTTCGGATACATTAACTTTTGAATGTTTCCATGCAAACAAAACAAATCATTCTGATCGGTTTTATTATGCTGAATTTGGTTACCGTTTTTGTACGCAACCTATGAACGTTCAACGTTAAAAATAAAATCAATTGTTACTATAACGCAATAGCCTGGTGGTTGAAAATCGGCCTCACAGTCGAGGGTCCGAGGTTCTAATCAGGCACGCACCATTGATTTTATAAAATGACGTGCAAATTACAAATTGCTTATGACTGCTTGAATGTAAGGAAAAACATCGTACGGAAACTGAAACGCACACACAGTAAGATCAGAAAAAAATCTCAAAGGCTTGTGAAGTGTACCAAATCGCACTTTGCTAGTTCATTAGACAATGACCTAATTTTATTTATTCTAAGAGGAACCCCGTGCCTAGTGTTGGAATAATAATGTATTGACGTTACTATAGCGACTTTTATGTTTCCCTTAAATGTATATTAAATCTTAAGCTTAATCCATCTCAACGATCTTCAAAAACAAAAAGCTCAACCTCAAGATTTATAGAAAGGGTATTTGATTACAGTCGGCTTTACTATTTTTAAACCCTTTTGCCGCGCGATAATTTAACTGTGGAGCAGGTGTTTAATTAATTATTGTTTCCACCTTCAACTGGGCTCTGCCGGCTTGTAATTACGTCGACTAAAGAGCCACGTCGCTATTCCGCGCGGCTTGAAATGTTCGTCACTTGATAATGTTCATTAGATTAGGTGCGTCTTAATATTACATCTCTGTTGGCTTAGAGACCAAATTGTGTTTCATTGTCACCTGTGTGCCATTAATTTTGTTACAGTGTGAAACATGAATATGTATATAATATATATTAATCAGATATGGAAAGATTTTGTATGAAATGTTTCCCTCTTTGCATATTTCTCTTTGCACATTACAGGGACGTAGAGCGAATATTTTCAAGATGTTTATACAAAAAAAAAACACTTTAATCCCGTTAAAACACTTCCATCCCGTTTTACACTAACGCCATGTCTGATTAATTGACGGTTGACATGTCGCTTATTTAATACAAGAAGAAACTTTTTAGATTTTTTTTTACGAATAAAGGTTTATTTTTAGGATGATTAAAACAAATATGCGACTTGTATTTTAACCCTACATTTATTAAATTAAAACAAAAAAAAAATCTTAGCCACTATTTATAATATGTTAATTATGTTATGTATAACTTATACATAAGTAAAGCTTCTACACCCACAAGGGTAAGCTATTCTACGTTTGACAATCAGTATAAGGATTGACAGATTGATTGATTGATTGACCGTAGGATTTTATCATGTAGATATTAAGACGAAATGTCACGAATTTCCTAAACATTCCTTCTGGAAAATACCCGTCGCACCATTCGGAATTCTCCTAGGTGTTAACACGGAACCGGTTTTCTGATCAATTCCTGCTCGCGGTGCCTGGCCCTCGCTATCCAGTTACCAAGGGTGTTGGGTTTCGGCGTCAACGTGGCGCGATAAGTACAAAGGAGCTGCTATGCACTGCAGGCTTGGAGCTCGTTCCACTGGATGTAATGGATACGATTGTGCGTAGTTGTGAGGCTCATGGGAATTGTGGTTGTCTAAATGTTGCGACGGTGTTGGGTGAGCGGCGCGTCGCTCAAGAGGCACTATGATCGTCTTCCTGGGCAGCATGCGTAGGCTCGGAATCCTAGATAAGGATGTTGTTAGAGATTTTTAGCGTGTATGTGTTTGAGATGTATGTGGTGAAGATGGATAAAATAAAAAGCTATTAGTATTAGTGGTCTACCGAAAATGTTTTTTCAGCCGAAACCGAAACCGTACTTTCAGCAAGGCTCACAGTTTCGACCGCAACCGAAACGTACGTAAACATACTTAAAATTACTATTACAAACTGAAATCTACTGTATTTTTAACAAATGCGTTTAATAGTATTAATTTATTACTTACGGTTTTTGTGGTTATCCCTATTCGTGGCTGGTAAATTAAGGAACTATACGCAAAAGGAAACTAAAGGAAGGAAGAAAATAAGTTGGGAGGAGTGATGAACTGTCCACAAAAAGTGTTCTGAACAAAATTCCGTCAAGTCTTTTTTCTTCTTATATTTTTCTGGGGAAAATCTAAAAATTCAGCCGAAGCTAAGTCAATTTTACTAAATTACTTAATTTAATTTATTTTAAATGAGTTTTTGCCTATAATTTGTTTGCGTGGCCACCGTCTACGGTTGACATGGTGGCCGCTAATGCTTCTATGTATGTATTTACTTCTATATTCTGTGGCTTAAACAAAGAGGGAAGCAATTCTCATCTACCTACATGGTATTTTATGACCACATGACATTTTTTCTTAAAATATATTATTTTCGCTACGTATTTCACATAATTACTAAACTACATAGTATTAAAACTAGTTATCTCTTTACTACCTTACTATACCGTTCTATGTACTTATGCCTGCCTGGGAAGGGATATTTACGAAGAGCGGTATCCATTTCCACGTGGCAATTAAATCAACCGACCGTTTGTCGTAGATGACTCGTAACATAATCGCATTTACATTTTATTACAGCTACGGTACAAAGTAAAATTAACCCAGAACTCTGTTTTTACTAAAATTATAGTGTTGTCTTCTTTATAGCTCACGCTCCGACCGTTATGTCCCCGAAGGGCATTAGAATCTTAATCTCTGAAATATTTCAAGATAATCAGTATTTGTAACAACACCAGTATAATTTGGACTGCCTGTAAGATGTTTTTGTTTAGCGACTCACTTTTGTATGAGACATCCATTATAGCTCTTAGAGGTAGCAACGCATCTGTTATTGGCTTTAGTTTAAATAGAATCATTGTTCTGTAAGTTGCTTACAGATGTCCATAGGTGGAAAAAACGGAATCATGTAACGTTTATAAAATACCAGATCAGTAAATGAGAAAAAAAATCTGGTTGGCCAATTTATGTTGATAACTTGTGACAAGATTGAGTGCATCCTATTTTGCAACTGGGCGTTAAATAGGGAAAGACACGATTTTAGGCTACCTAAACGGTAAAAACGAGACTCAACTACCTACTAAGTCTCCGCTGTTTGAGGGTGTATCATGAACTTAACAACTGTGGTCGTATACAAAAACCAAAAAGGATGTAAACATACCGGAGGTTGCCTTACCTTTTTTGGCACGCCTATTGAACCGTAATAGGTAGACATTTTCACAATATATGTCTATACCTGCCATGATAACAAAACTAAAAATGGAAAATCAGTATATGGGGTATATGGAACCTTCCGTGTGCGAGTCCGACTCGCACTTGGCTAATTTTCCTTAAAAACCCGCCACTGGTCATTGCTGAACAACAAGATCGATATCGCGAAATGTCTTTGTTACCCGCGAAAGAACTGCGATTGTTGTCTTAATGTCGCATTCTTTTTTTCACTTGAACTCGGGGTTAGGAATGATAACGTGATATAACTTGGTATAAGCAGCCTTGAACTGAATAAAAGTAACCCTAGTTTCTCTTTATATTTACATTATTTTATTATGTATACTTACAATACCGGTTTAGGTACAGTTGTGAGGATCATGTGACGTTAATATTATTTTGAGTGCTCACGTCTAAAATATTCGGTACCCTTGACTCGTAATCACTAAACTACCTAAAGAGATTAAGTACGCCTATAAAGCGAACATTGTCAAGATTTTTACATGAAAAATTTCATCCCGCTTCATATCAACTTCATCTCGGATTGCATGTTCAAACGACTTGCAATATTTTAAGAATAACGTAATACCACGGTAATAGTATCTATATACTATTACTAGTATCTATATACTATTACAGTGGTATTATGGTGGTAGTAAGTCGTGGATGACACTTCCTTCCCATGACCGGTCCCGTTTTACTGTTGTGTAAAATACCAGTTTTGTTTTTTTAATTATCAAGTCGGTATAAGTGATGTGTTTGTAAAATATTAGGTAATTTACTTTTGAAGTTGTTTAAATACAAATATAGTTAAAAATACATCCTGAAAGTAGAAACAATAATTTACTATTACGTAATTTAGATTCTTTTAATTTTGTACATTTAAGCGGAACTTTGTTACGACATTTTTATTTTACGCGGTTCGAACATGGATAATAATATAAAAACAATGTTAAAAACCCATTTAGATTAATAATAGTGCAGGTGTAACTTTACTATAATATGTTCAATATTATGAGCATAGTGGTAGTGCAGAGCGCAGTCGTGCCGGTCGTGCGTGTCGTTGATCGACGTCGCCACGGACGAACGTGCACAACGTCGATGGAACGGTGATTTATCGCTTTATTTTATTCATTGCCATTGTTTTATACGCCGGTAGTTTTTTGTATTAAACTTTCAAATGACAAATGGATCGTTTCAATATTTACAATAATTTCAAATTGGAATTAAAAAATCACAGTGAATTAATTTAACGTTGAAAATATTTTGATTTTTTTAATAAAAATAAAATATATATTTACGCCTAACACGTTACATTTTTTTTTTCAATTTCTACCAAAATGTCACATTTTGCAAATAGTTTTGTTTTTGCAAAATGTAATCAACTTTTCATTTTGACCCTATTGGATGATTTAATCGGATTAGTTACGCACCGCCATTTCATTTATGCAATATGTACGGAATATTAATATGCTGGATAAAATTGTATAAAATGCTCCAACGATTCGCCCGTTGAATTTTGTTAACAAAAAGTAATTTTTACAAAAACCGAGTGACCTGAATATCAATCGGACTGTACCCAGAGACACGTGACTATTTATATTTATCCGACTGTACGCGAATGTAAACGTGATCAATTTCCCTTTTTATGTTTTACTTATATGTGACGTTGGATAAGCTCTTTGTTTTAATATTTGATAAATACAATTTTATTAAAACAATTTGAATGACGAACTTTTTTTTTTCTTCTTGTAATTGACCAATATTTGATCGCTATTTAACTGAATTGAAAGCGAATATAATATTATTCGGAATATAAATCTGTAGCATTTACTGAAGTAAAAACCCCTTATTTGTTTTTTATATTTATTTTGTGTACCTTTGACAAATGTATCCGAAAATTTGTAATTTATATCCAAAGATTAAACATTATGAAAACCTTTGGTCATGGTGTTATTATTATGTTAAAGTATTTTGTAAAAACAACTCAATCGATTTTATTTGTTATTTTAAAGCGGAGATAAGGATCATAACAAAAAGGGGTTAAATAAGCCTAAAGTTATAGATTACTTACTTTCGGTCAATTAAAATGGTCATAGCCAGGGTTGTTATGGAGCTCCGTAACCGAAACAATCGGATATCCGAAAAAAATATTGACGTTTATTTTATAACGTTAATAATTTAACGTTATTAATGTTTCGAATAATTTCGTATAATTTTCGAGACATGTTTAGTAAATAGCACTTAAAATTCTTTAAGGGTACCGGGATGACTGATAACGGATATGACTGATTGTTAAAGCAAATGGCAACATAGAAATAACAAATTTTGTATAACCTATGTATGTATTTGTATTTTACGTTTAGAATTCCTTAAATATGAAATATCCGTCACCGAAATCCGAAATAATTACAGATCCGTATTCTTAACCGTGTAATATTATTCCCATATCCATATCCGATTTTTTATACCCATAACATCCCTGGTCATAACCATCTACAAATGTAGGCTAAGCCAAGCACGTACAAGTAGCAAATTATAACCGCGCATTTCTTTATGCGGGCGCATTTTACGCGAAGGAGATATTCTAATGACTGCACGACACTCGCTTTGTGCTATCTCCATGGGATACGCAAACGAGAGTCGAGACGTTCACTTGCGGCAGTGTTGCCAATTTGAGGATTTTGCCCTAAATTTAGGGTATTTTTCTTTATTTATGATGTTTAGACTGTAAACATTTTTGAAGTATTTAGGAGGTAAAATTTACAAGATTATTACGCTTTGCGATGTTTTTCGTCGTCAAATAGCGAAAACGATTTTTTTTGTTTTTTTTTAAACGGCATATCTGACCAGTGTCAGTCAGGACGACGTTTTTTTACCGTCAACCAAAGCCATCTTTTCCTTTATTTATTCACCATGAAAGTTGAAATTAAGTTTTTTATTTCGTTTAGGATTATTTATTTATTAGGATTGATTATTTAATTTCAAGAGGAAATTTATAAAATAGTTGGCAACACTGACTTGCGGTCGCATGAAAAAGCTACCTCAATAGAAATGTGGTCGTTATGCGTGAAGTGAAGCCTGGTTGCGCGGCAGATGCGGCCGGGGTCACCGCACCCGGTACAGACGCAGCTGGAAATTAAGCGGGCCTGTTTGTTGCGACCAAGCTACGCCGGGGACCGCCTTGAAACTTACGCCGTGCGCCATTGAAACGACGTTGGGGTGACGTTTCAGCGAACGTCACGAAACTGTTTTGTCTGCGGATAACATGTTTTAAAGCAGTGTGCTTAACAGCTATGGTATGTGTGTGGGGTTTTTTGTCCTTATTTATTTTGGGGTTAGGGTAAAAATTGATGGATCCACGTTGGATCTTAAACAGTCTACGTGCACATGCAGTAACCAATAAATCATTATCCTTAATTTTGTATGTCTAAACTGATATTTATATAAGGGTTGCCTTTGATATAAGATAAGATTGTATTTCTTGACTGGGTAGTATTTTTAATGTACCTGATAGTTTTTATAATTACTATAGTATTAAATGTGTATACTCGTAAATAAATTTAGTAGTAATAGGTAATAAGTCTATTCTATATACAGGATATACTAAGGGTGTTTTTCGTCGGCGTTGAAAATATTCCAAAAATGTGATTTAATGGTAGTGCAAATTCCGTAGTTTTTTCGGAAATGATTCCGAATTGCATTGCATGGTCGTACAATGAAAAGAAACCTATTAAATAATCCAAGAGGCAGTTCGATTTACGTAGTACAGCCACAAAGTAACGTGAATTATTTTCCTATCGGACGTGTCTCGTAAAATGCGAGTCCATTTTTACGTATAAGCGTTACACTTCTATTATGAATCGAGCGAGCGTTTCGAGTTTTATCAGAGAAACCCGAGCCGCTTCGTGACTCGGCCCATCCGTCCGACCGACCGCGTCGCGTAATTTTCTCGTTTCGAGTGGTCATTAGTTCCAAAGGGACGGGGACTTTGTCTATCGCGTCCATTAACTTTATAGGAACGCATACCATTATGCCCCCACCGAACGATTCCATTTTTATCGCGGACAATTTTGTAGATACGCCAAATAAAATTATAAATCATCGGTAGTAATTGCTTTCGACGTTAGATGAATGTACAATTTAGCGCTCCGATGTACAATTAAGCGTCGCTTCTAGAGGGATTCTTTATCGTTGAATTTTGGAAGGGATCGGTGCGTAACTGCGTACCCCACGACGCCAGTTGGCGCTGTTCAGTTTGGGGTGCGTTCACCGCGATCGATTTGGGGTGAGTACAAAGATTCACTCACCATCGCCTGTTTTCATTTAATTTAAACTTAAGGAGCTGCGAAACGTGGCAGGGCATCGATTTAATAATATATTTACACCAAGTACTTTCATCGTACGTATATTG
>DWNE01004472.1:0-15137 GCA_018249875.1 Cecropterus toxeus
TACAAATTGCTTCGACAGATGACTGGGTTTGATTGTGAATGGAAATTTACAGCAATGTACGATAATGTATTATGGCATACGGTATTCTAAATAACTTGTCTTTCTAAGCTTACATACATGTGTCACTGTAGTTACGAGACTAGAATAGGACTACGGTATCTCCTGCCTGTCGTAAGAGGCGACTAAAAGGGGTTTTCCGAGGTTACGGGCGGCAACAGTGAGAGCTAGAACCGTCCAGTCAAGTGACTCCGGGAAGGACGGCGACATGTGTGTTAGCATGCCGTCGTAAATACCTGAAACCACAGTGAGCGCTGGTATTCACCGGCAAAGAGCCAAAAAGGGCATCGCGCTTGGAGGACTCCGGTTGCGTTCCGTTGGAGATCCTGGAATCCTCCACACAGCGCTGAGGACGGCCACCGGGAAGGTTTTAGTGCGGTAAAAATCCCACATAACCCGGCGTCGCTCCCACGACGTCGGGTACCATTTGAAGGTCCGTTTAGGTCATGTACTAGGGTAAACAGTATGTAGTGTTTATCAAGACTATAAAGTTTTGTGTTTCTAGGCTTACTTATGAACAGCACTAGCTTTTTCCCGCAGTTCTGCCCGCTTGGGTTATGTTCCACGGTAATTAGTGTTCATCCATGCCAAATTTAAGTGATTGTAATAAGTTCCATTACTTACGTAACTTCTTCTTGCGTCGTATTCTTCATTACTGAAGGTCGTGTCCAGAATGAAAACCCGTCATAGTAGCTATAATTCGCATTCATTCCCCTCGTTCTTCGGCTTTTCTTATAGCAGATGTTACCGAAAGACCAGTGAGTGCGGTCACTTGACCAAGTGACCGCACTCACTGGTCTTCGGTCTTCCCCGCGACCGATCACCTAGCCGTTGGAGTGACCACTCCAACGGCTAGGTGATCGGTCGCGGGGTTGTTTCCTTTCAACTTTGCCTACCAGCATCAGCTTGTCTAGATCGTCAGGTTGACGACGGGCAATGTGACCAAAATACCCCAGTATTCGTACTTACGTAACACTTACCCCAAAAACATTTAACTCAACGTAAACATTGAAAAATGTACGCGAATGCTAATTTAGTTAAAGATTTATTTTTACAAACACGCCAGATGAGAAATAGTGTTTTCTAAGGCTGCGAGGCTATATAATTTCTCCAGCGGCAAGCTGATCCTAAGATATATGAGTCGAGGTCACAATAATAAAGGATCTTATGAAAAAAGTGACTTTGTTGAGAAAAATATATTTTCTTATAAAATGAGGAGGTGAAATTTTTTACAAATTACAATTCGATGGAAGGGTGTTGCCGGCACACTATTATATGAGGCGACCATCATAGTCCTCGGGAGTAGCAACGTATCTGTGATTGACTTCAGATAGAAGCCATGTTCTATTTCAAGTTGTTTACAGGTGTCCAAGGGCGGCAGTGACCACTTACCATCAGGCGGACTGCATGCTCGTTTGCTTCTTCAATAAGATAAAAAAAATGAGCAACATGGGTATCCTGTCTCGTGATTAGACTGAGGCGTCAGCGCTGATACTGATTTATACTTTTTAACAGCATTCAAGAATTGCTGTGTTATTCAAAAGGTGTGGAATACAGCGTTATTTAAATATACGTTACATTCAAAATATTCCTATATAGTCTTCAAGGGCAGTAAAGCAACCTGCTTTTAAAAATTGACATTTTTCTTTAAAATTACTTAACAAATTCTAATGAGACTTTTATGAAAAGGTAAAGAGACATAGAGAGTTCGACTGCCTTATATTCGACCTAAAGTAAATGGAAATTTAGGGATGCTTTGTAATACTTACACAGCAATAACAAACACAATATAATCATAACAAAATTGCATAAATTTGAAACTTACAAAGGAAATCTTAGATCGTTTTACAATCAAACCGCAGAAAATAGCTCTGAAACCGCTTTATAAAGCGTCAAACGCAAATCCCTTGAAAGCGAATGATAAATAGTACATTCGTACACAAAGACTGCAGTTCCAATCACTTAGCCGTATCTAGGATACACTACTGGTTTATATAGCTAATAGCGTCTTGGTATAGCGCGCTATACATACAAAATAAATAGCGCAAGTTTTATACACGTATGGGCTCCAGAAATCTATACTAATATTATAAAGCAGTAGAGTTTGTTTGTTTGAACGCGCTAATCTCAAGAACTACTGGTTCGAAATGAAAAAATATTTTTGTGTTGAAAAGTGAATTTATTGTCGAAGGCTATTGCATCACGCTATATTTGTTTGTTTTAATTGATTGTCTGATCAACGCGGGTGAAACTGCGTGGCTCAGCTAGTATAGCATAAAATTGTATTTAGTTGTATATAATAGCGACCATGATAGGATCATCTAGCACAAATAGTCAATCCTTTTGTTTTTACAGCAGTGTTAAGAATTGCTGTGTATTTGAATGCTATATATTCACAAGGTTCACCAGGTGGTAGGAACAATGTAGTTCTCCCAGGATGTCACCGCCATACCTATCTCTAGCTTGAAGCTGTTCTTGCGTAAGGTGGTCGGGTGCGGTTGGCGGCTTACTTATACATGAGGCGACCTTAGTCCTCGGGAGAAATAATTCATCTGTGATGGATTTCAAATAGAACCACTGTCCTATATGAAGTTTCTACAGATGTCTTGTCTAGTGGACTGCATGCTCGTCTGCTACTTCTATATTACAAAAAAAATCGGCGATTAGCGATCACCCATCCAAGTTTCGACCGCGCCTAGCGTTACTTAACATTGCAGATCAGTTACAAGTAAAGATTACTCGTGTTCTACTTAAATTAAAAAAGCCAAAGCAATATTGTTTTAAACATCTCGCATCTCATTATAAGAACCCAATAAATAACGCTAAAAATTATCTTATAGCATAGTATAAATTGTTATTTTAGCGCGCTATTCTGCGATTACAACGTTTGGGACACTACAATACACTATATGCTAAAACCAGCTTCCAAGCTGTCGTATATCCGTATCCAGTATCCCGTTAATATTTAATGTCACAAACAGTTAATTCATACACAAAGACATTGCCAATCACTTAGCTCTATCTAGGATATCCGTTCTCCGGATAAACCGCTTTTGGTTCCCTGTCCCGGCTGACTATATCCGTATTTGATGCAACTAAACTAGAGGAGGCGATATTTATTTGCCGTTATTGGCAAATCCCGATTGTCAGATGGAAAATGTCAAACCGTTAGCTTTGAGACGATAACTCTATTTGTGGTGTTTAGACATTTTATTAGTGTAACAGAAGATAAGTTTAGAGTAGCAGTTTACGTCTATTTATTTTGATATATTTGAGAAGTTGTTTGTTGATGCGATGCCTTTTTAATTGAAGATAATGTTGGAATGCCTTATGTTATCTTATCTCTCCCTTGAAAAGGGATCTCCCACCTCCTAGTGGAAGGAATTCAACAAGGTCTTTCTTGAAACTTTCTTTTACTATTCATTCAACATACTTCCAATGTTTCTTTACCGTTTGCCTGAACTAAATGATAACCAAAGTTACAAAAGTAGGGTTAGGTAAGTAGGTAAGACAATCATTAGTTTTAGATCATTATAATGATGTCTGAATATTGGCCCTTTTTACTCGACTGCGGTTGAAAGAGCGTCATGTTTTTCGGGCGTATGTATATATGTACCTATGTCTATGTTAGTTTGTATGTATGTCCATTTGCTTGGCACGCGCTACAGCCCAAACGGCTTGTCGGATTGTGACGTATGGCATATCATTAGAATCGTCTGTTTGTAGAGTGACATAAGTTATAAAATTTTAAAAAATGACGCCTGCAAATAGGAGAAAAACGAAGTGGAGGCACGATAATATGGGTATCAAATAAAAGCTAATTAATAAACCATTTTTAAAATATATTACAATACTTTTCTATTAACTACGATAAAAAAACATCATTTTAAGTGTGATCGGGCTCCTTGTTTTAATATTTTTAACAATGTTACATAAGGAAGTTATTGTAATACCTATTTAACTAAGGTCTTGTTGCATATATTATTTTACATAATTTTTTCGTTTTTTTTACTTACTTTCATTCTATCGTTCTTTTTCGCCCATTACATCCATGCGAACTACGGGAATGTCTGCTAGTGCTATACTGGTTATTTTATTACTTTAGGAGGCGTGGGACGTCACAATTTGTATGGGTTCACTCACACAGTATAAATCAACGACAATTTTGTGGTTCGGAAGTGGTTTATTGCCGTTTTTAAAAACATTTTTCCTTGAAAGGCTACTGTATATTTTGCGTAAAAGTGGCGATGGAGCATGAAGTCCAGACATGTCATTCCTGTCCATGAATAGATATGACGATAGTGCTTGCAAAGCACTATTGAAGACACCCTAAAAAAGGTGGCTTCCTAACCCGGTCCACCAATCTCCACCATGGGCAGCCATGGTGTGCTTTAAATCCCTCAACACTATCTATTAGATTACAGTAAAATACGATGAGATGAAGCCTACAGCTACTTTAATTGTTAACAGTAGGGACAGTCTCTATCAACAGGATAGGATAGGTTAGGTTACGATAGGATGAATAGGATGTGTCTGTAATAACAACAGTGTTAAGCGCTTCTGGTTTGTAGGGAAGATATATTTATCTGAGGCTAGTTCCACCTAAAACCTCGGTAGGAACAACACAACTGTAACCACTTCTATGTAGGATTCTCAGCTTATCTAGAATCTATTACAAATATCCAGAGGCTGATGGCCACTTACCATCAGGTGGACTGCATGCTTGTTTTTTTATATATGGTTGATATGGAATAGGCGTTTGTCTTCCATCTCACCTGATGGATAGTGCAGATAAAGACGAAGGTGGTACACGCCCATCCAAAAGAAACCTGTTCACTTTACTCTTAAAGGCTCCAGGATTCAACTTTGTTTGCTCCTTCTATATAATAAAAAAAAACTTATTCAGCTTCTGTTAGTAGTACTACGTCCCGGGAACATATAACCACCAGCGGTCACCCATCCAAGTCGCGACCGCGCCCAACGTTACTTAATTCTGCAGATAAGTTACAAATACAGATTGCTACATGAGATTAGGGTTAAGGTAAACAAGCATATGATTACGGTTACCCTAAACCCGACTTAATAGGAGCGAAGTCTGTTTGTTCATAAATCTTCAATATTGGCAAGATTGTGTTTACTTGCGTCTAAGTTGTTTCTTATACACGCTTGGCTAAGAAAAGGCAGTGATACACGCGGTGCGAGATTCGAATCCCAAATCGTGTTTCGAAGTTATTATCATCATGAGGTCTCTCGTCAACCCATTATTGTCCCACTGCTGGGAACGGGTCTTCTCTCAGAGTGAGAGAGTTTTTGGCCATAGTCCACCGCGCAGGCCAAGTGCGAATTGGTGGACTTCACACATCTTTGAGAACTCTTTTTTTTGTGAGGACTCTCAGATGTGCAGGTTTCCTCACGACGTTTTTCTTCACCGTAAAGCAGTGATAATTAAATTCTAATACGCACATAATTTTAAGAAAATCAGTGGTGCGTGCCTGGGATTCGAACTCCGGATCCTCGACTGAGAGGCCGAGTTTCAACCATTAGGCTATCACTGCTCTGTGGTCATGTGGTCTACTCATTATTTTCCCACAGCTGGGAACAGGTCTTCTCTCAGAATGAGAGAGTTTTAAACCTACGGTTCATCACGCTGGCCATGTATGAATTGATAGACTTCTAACAACATTGACCAGTTTTTTTTAAAAGACTTCTCAGGTTTCAGATTGCCTTACAAAGTTTTCTTTTGCCGTAAAACAGATTTTAAAAAATATGTCGTCTGTGATTTGAACCCCAGACCCTCGATTGAGAGGTCTATTCACCTTGATCATCAATCATAACATTGATTTGAAACGAAAAGATATTTTATACCCGGCCAGGAAGGCGCGTAACTAATGAATGTAGCTCTATGTCTTGGGTCTGGGTGCTATTAAACGCGTCTATGTGAATGGTATTTTAAAGTCAGTTTAACGCGTGTGTCGCAATCAGGGAGACATGTAAATGAATGTCGCTTGTAGTTCTGGGTCTGGATGTTGTCGTCTCTGTAGCTGTATATTTAAAAACTTAATTTAACCAGCAAACAAGACCAATAGCTAGTTAATATTTACTTATATCATTTTCTGTTTCGTCTATCGCAAATTCATTTCGTTCCAGGCAAACTACGCCAGGTAACCGCATAAATATTAAAATATTATTCATCGTTAAATAAATTCGGAATACGGCACGGCCAATCACATTAGGTATGTGCCTTCGGGCGGCGTGTGCTTAATACATACGTAACGTATATGAAAATTGTCGTAAATGGAAAAATGTCTGACGATTTTCTGTGATTGAAGTAAGATACGTGTTGCCAGCCGAGTAGCGAGTATGGTCCTTCGATCGGTCGATTACGGTGGTATATTTTTTATTAAACTAAATGAAAGCTATTGTGTGTGAGTGACTAAGTGCATGCGTGCATGTGTGTGAGCATGTGTGTACGGGTGTGCGTTTGTGCTCATGACTGTGTACGTATGTGCGTTGGGCGTGCGTGTGCGCGCGTGTGTATGTGCGCGCGTGACCATATATGTTTATATAGGTGTGTGTGTGTGTTTGTGTGCGTTCCGTCTATTACAAATTTATTTCGTTCCACGCAAATATGAAGATTGTTGTAAATGGAAAAATATCTGACGATTTTCTGTAAATTAAGGGATACCAGTTTTGCCAGCCAAGTTACCAGTATGGCCCTTGACTGGTCGATCATTGTGGTATATTTTCTCATGAAAGTTAAGGAATCTATTGTGTGTTTGAGTGTGTGTCTATGAGTGAGTGCATGTGTACGTGTGCGCGCGTGAACGTGGGAGCGTGTGTATGTGCGTGCGTGCGCGTATATATGTAGTTGTGTTTGTGTGTCAGTGTTCCGTCTATCATAAATTCATTTCGTTCCACGGAAATCGTGCTTGACGTATGTAAAGTAAAGTGTATGAAAATTGTTGTAAATGGAAAAATGTCTGACGATTTTCTGTGATTGAAGTGGGATATGTTGCCAGCCAAGGTATGAATCCTGAACATAGCAATCGTGATATTATATATCTTTTTGACAAAACAGTACTAAAACTATTGAGTCTTATTTGTCCTTTTGGTATGTTAAATAACTAACTGAAAACGGAAAAACAACTAGGTACTATAATTATAAAGTATTCTCAGGCACAAAATTATTTCATTATATAGCCAAAATAAATACATTTCATATAACACAATCAACTAATAACGAAGTAATATTCCGTAATTCGCACAAGTCAACAAACGCGTTCGAACCTTATCATGCGTTATCACTAAGGTTTTTGGGTCACACAATCTTAAAGTTAAATAAAGGAAAGGATGTGAATCACTCATAATTAGCACGTGGGAGCTTATTATCAGTAAACCACATTATCGTAATTGCAACCTAGATGTAATTTCCTTTAAAAGTATTTTCTCCGTGTTAACGAGTTCCCGAAAGTACGGAAGCAGAAGTAACTAGAATTTTACATTAATTTGGTATAATTGCTTCTCAGAATATGAAATTTTACTGTATCATTTCAAATGGCGGCTTTACATAAGATAAATAATGATATGTTTTCTTGTATGAAAACGATGCTTTGATTATGTATTTTAATTAATTTGCAATGCAATGCAAGTATATAATTAAAGTACATATTCAAAGCATTGTTTTTTGTTTTATCCATCCATCCATAGGCCTCCACTAAAATGCGCCACTCCAACCGGTCCTGTACCTTCTGAATTCAAAGGTTTCGCCAGTCTTCTTCAGGTCGTTAGTCCATTTAGACGCTAAGGGGCGACTTTTAGTCATAACCCCGCAAACATTATAGGTATATGTCGTTTGTTGTATGAGAGCCTCCTTTAAATATAAAGGAGGCTCTATATCTTTTTATACCTTGTGATCTAACTTCTTTTTTTAGTATTTGGTTCAAAATTTCAACTGTTCAGCTGTCACAGTTCATAAGATACAGCCTGGTGACAGACAGACGGACATAGGGCCAGACGGACGGAAGTACAGCGGAATCTTAGTAAAAGGGTTCCGTTTTTACGCTTTGAGTACGGAACACTAATAAAACCCTGCATAGTTAACTGGCAGGTCTATTTCATGGAAAGTAGTCAACGTCGTCTATACCAGAGGAATTGCGAGTATAATACCAGATTTCAGTTAAATAGTAGGAGAGTTACCTCAGTGACTAGGCTTTTCTTTGGAGACCTATGCTTAAGAGTCGACAACTACAACCTACATTACTTAGTAACATACAAGCCTTGATAGAATATAAATTACCTTGTGATCTAACTTCTTAGTACTCGTAATAGAAATTCATCTTTTGTTTCTATCGCATTAAGCTGATGACGTCATTGAGTTAGTAACTTTATAGACAGCTAGCTGTGTCCGCGGATTCACCTGCCTTCAAAAATGTGAGAAGCCTTCAAATTTTAATAATTTATTACATAATATTTTATTGTGTAAATGGATTTAATAAAACGAAGCTTCAAAGTTACTTCAAGATATGGACTATAAATATATGTATATCTACTTATTTAAATTCTATAGGTTTGGTTTGATGAGACTTCAAACACACAGTCAGTTAAATTAAAAAAAAATTATATGGATATTTGTATCATTTTTAGGATAGCCAAATTTTAAAAATGGAACCCTATTACTACGGCTGCTGTCCGTCTGTCCATCCGTCTGTCCGTCCGTTTGTCCGTCTGTCTGTACTAGTTAGGCAGTTGAAATTTTCACAGATGATGTAATTATGTTACCGCTATAAGAACAAATACTAAAAATTGTGTAAAATATTTAGGGGTGGCTCTCATGCAATAAGCGGGATTTTTTGCATTTTTTTAGAATAGTACGGAATCTTCGTGCGACAACTCGACTCGCACTTGACCCGTTTTTTTAATAAGCTATTTCCAGTCCTCCAACCTATGTTTTGCAAATATATACAACATACAGACGCGCAAAACTTGTTTTTTTTCTTATACGTATGGAATATCATTATTCACCTAACTCCTACGTATATTTGAAACAAAAGTCATTATGTGGAGATTAAGTAATTAGCATGGGTATGTGTAGATATGCTTATAGATGATATGCGTCACCCATTGAACCATTGCGAAAGAATGGTGGCCACCCAAATTTAAAGGTGACACAATTTTTTTGGTTTGGCTGTACGCTGGTTACCTGGTAAGGGTTTTGGAACGTATGTATGTGTGTATAGTGTATGTGTGTATAGGCTCGTGCTACATCTCAAACGGCTTGACGGATTGTGACGTATGACAAATCTTTGAAATCGTCTCAGTTTGCAGTGACATAATTTTTACATTTGCAGTGACATAATTTTTACATTTGCAGTGACATAATATTTACAATTGTTACATGGATCGTGGTCACGGCGAAACTTCAGTGGCGGGGAGAAACCGTTGACAAACACTAGTGGTAGATTGAGCTGTATACCCTACGTCTAGTTCGTTTTTCTTTTTAGGTTCCATATTACGACACACAACCCTAACTGTATCCTTACGCACCTAACTTTGCATTCTTTGTGATTAACATAAACTAACCACTGGATTCCACGTTTGCGCTAATTTAAAAATATCCTCTCTGTTAATTTTTGATCTCTATTGCTTCTCTTACTAAACGAGGGAAGTAATGACGCTCCGCAGAGATCACCTGAGGTTTAATTAATTCGATCCAGTAATATATATAAGTGATGTGATGATGGTAATGAATACGCAGATATCCCGGAATCATAATGTATCAACATTTCCACCAAGCAATCTGCTATATAATCCATCTATTCAACAATCACAAAGCGTCTATGGAAATCTCAAATTCGAAATGAATATCAGATTAGGCCTTCGCGAAGGTTGCGATTCGTAGTGCGTTATTGAATTAGATTAAAATTGCAATATCGCACATTGGTTCGAACTGATTCGCGAGGGCGCGCGCCACGAATCGCTAATGTACTGCCGGCCTTAGAATTTAGAATGGTGTAGACGGTGCATTCGTATAGTGTAAACGAATATTTGCGAGCCTTAGAATTTAGAAACGTGTGGATGGAGCTTTCGTATAAATTTGTGTTAAAAGTACATGGGTGACCCTTAGAATTTAGAAACGTCTAGAGGATGCACTCGTATGAATTTTTGCGAAACGTATATGACGATGAATTATGGACGAAGTTTCCGATTTTTTAAACTTAATTAACTTAGGTACAGTAAATTTGTATAAAATTCTCACAATCAATTAAGAATATGAAATAATTATTGTCAAAAAAACTACTCTAATATGCTGCCTTGGAATTTGGAAATCCCTAGAAGGAATATTAGTTTATAAATACAATTTTTGAGTGACACATTTGAACGAAGTTGATTGAAATGTCGCATTTTGGAAAACAATATCTCGCAATTATCTAATAATTTTGAAAGTTGTAGATTGTATAAAACGTTATCTCTACGAATACATTAATATTTCAAAGTACCAAACCAACAAAGTAATTTTAGAAATAATTAGAGAAAGTCACATTGACTAACTACCTTTTGTGCTGAAAATAAGTAGATTCTGCGTACAATTTCTCATCATACTTTTAAATTTAATCCTGTTATCTAATCAATACAAAGTAGATCAATAGATAAAATCAAATTTCCATCAGACATGCAAATCACATATTTAAAGGCGAGCAGAACCGTTCATAAAGGACAAAATCAATTTATTACTACACAAAAAACTTAGTTAAGGTAATAAGATTTAGGGTGGAGTGGCAAAATGTATTTTATACTTTCGGTCTCATTTAATAGACGGCATCTCAGAATTGCTCAAAAAAATACCACGCAATTTTTCGCGCCTACATTCATTTGAATTCCACATTCAAAATTAGTTTAACTTCCAAATTGAGCGCTAAAGAGCTCTGATTGGCAGACAGGGAGTGGAGGGGGAGTACAACAGCGGTGTAATGCATGTTTGATTATCACTATTGTGCGGACCGCGTCGCCGAGTAGACGTCTGGGCGGGGTTTTAGTGGGTACTGGAAGTGGGACGATTTAAAATGGGAATATTCAATGAGGTATCGATTGATTGAGACGCCTTCCGTTCGGTCACTGAATAATTTGTGTTGAGACTTGCGAAGCGAATCGTAATGATTTATATTCAATTGTTACACCGAAAGCGTACAAGCGACGCTTCTTGACTTTATGTTACCTAGTTTTAACCGAGTTTAAAAATCCAAAGCATCGACTCAATCCTTTCACTAACTTCCCTTAAATAAACATAACCAATTTCGTTGCTTTTATTTGTGTGGCGGCGCTGATAATACAGAGAGATCAAGCTGTAATTAGTTTCAGATTTCCGATTATAACATTTCGAAAGTTTTTAATATGAGAAGCAATTCCTAAAATTATCACGTCCAAAAAATAAGATGAAACTAAAAAATAATTCAGCTTCATAAATTGCAAGTAATTGTTGTTTTTAGGTTTTTTATCCTATTCAAGTAGCAAATGAGCAAGCAGTCCATATAGAACAGAGGTTCTATCTGAAATCAATCACAGATGCGTTGCTGTTCCCCAGACCTAAAATGGTCGCCTCATGTATAAGTGAGTCGGCTACCGCACTCTTCCAGCGAAACGCAAGAACTGCTTCACGTTAGAAATAGGTGTGACGGTGGTACCTCCCCGGTCGGAATGTATCACCTTTAAAAAAAAACTATGTTAATATGCTAAAGTTAATTTCTTTCATTTTCCTTTTTTTAGTTACTCGCTGTTAGTAGAACAACTATGCTAAGAGTGTTCGTAATGATTTATATCCTTGTCTTGAATAGTCGATGCGAGCTCAAAGCGATAACTTTTCAGCCATACATATATAACGTTCGTTTCAGATGTTTCAGTTCAATGCGCTTTCAGTGCAGGTATGTTGCATAATGAAATATCATTGTTCGAATTTTCAGCTTTGTAGTGCATCTGCAAGTTTGTGTATCTTTTGAATTCATGCACCGATGTACACTTTATACGAACACAAAGCGGCTTTGTAGTCATTATTTCGAATTCATTTGAAGTGTTTTTTGAGATTGGAGTAGCAAATGAGTGCAGTTGATGATAAGTGAGCTACCATCATCACCACTTGTCGCCTATGGATATTTGGAAGCCACTTTTCTTTTTTTACCAGATTGAAGTAGGAAACGTGCTGTCCACCAAACGACGAGAAATTTCATATAGAACAGAGGTTATAGCTGAAGTCCACCCCAGATGCATTACTACTCCGGAGGACCTGTCTGAAGTTAATCATAGATACATATGTTGCTGTTCCCAAGGCCTAGATGCTCGTCTCATGAAGTGAGTCGGCAACCACACCTTTCAATTAAAATGCAAAAACGACGTTACGTTAGAAATGTGTGACCGTGGTACATCCCCGATCGAACTATACATAGTTCTACTATCCAAAAAGTAGTTGCCTAAACAAATTTACTCAAAAAGGGTATCGCTTAAATGAGACCGAGTATCAGTTTAAAATTGTAACATATCTAAAAGCCCCTAAACAAACTCCCAGTTTGCAGCTCGTTAACAAATTATCCGGCTTGAAGGACCAACGGATGTTGATTTAACTACATAATTTCGTTTGAAATTTACAACGATATCCATATTAATTATTAACGAAATAGACTCAATGCAATTAACAACTATTTCCTTGATTGTGTAGGACTAGCTTTTCGACCGGGCTTTGCTCCCGTGGGAGTCGGACCGAATTGAGTCGGAGATTGAAATTTCAAGTGTAATATTATGTTAAAATAGTTATGAAGACCACGAATTTAATATAAGTAACTTCTGATTAAACACTGATACAAGTCTAAATGTTAAATGTTGTTGTGTAATTTTATGTTAATGTTGCTGTCTGAACGGTAGTTTAAAACGATAGGCGACGAAAGACTTAATTCCAAAATTAATGGGCAATTTGTAATAAATATGATATCCGGTTGCACTTTATAATGTAATTTATGAAGCGGTTCTTCTAACGAACATACGTGTTTGATTTACTAAGGGTCTGTATAAGTCACGAAGAAGAGATGTACAGCACGGACTTTCACACGAATGTAGATTTAGTTTTGATAGCAGCACTGTTGCCGTGTGATTTTTAAAGAATTGAAGATTGAAGCAACAAAGGAGCACGCAGACCACTTGATAATTTACTACCGCCCACGGATATCAGTAAGCAACTTCATATAGAACAAGGGTTCAATCTGAAGTCGGTCAAAGATGCGCTACTACTCCCGAGGATTGAGATGATCGCCACATATAATGTATAAGTGATATAAGTATATTTGCACATGATGTTTATTGCAATCTGCATTGGTATATTCTGCGGGTCTTTCCCATTTCTAGAAGAAGATTCGTGAAGCATTAGAGTATTCCTTTCGCAGTGTTCTTGAGAAGTTCTTGTTGTGAATGTATGTTGTGAAAATGTAAAAGCGTGAAGTTGAAAATCGTGCATAACAATGGTACATACAGATCGTCTACTTAGATTGTAGAGCATTTAAAAATAGGTTCAAGTTTGAATAGGGTTTAGAGTTACGAGTAATTGCAGATGCGTAGACCGCTGTGATTAATCATGTATAAAATGCAAAACAACAGATTGGGGTGTTTACGTAAAGAGGCGCCTTGTCGGCGCGTCCGTGCATGACGACTCTTCTATGTGGCCAGTGCGTTATTTAGACAGGTTTAATTTTAAACAGTCAATCTGACAATCAAAATTTTGTGACGTATGTGTGTATGTGTGCATCTCTATAAATATGTGCAAACTGGACGTAATTGTAATTTTTATCCTTAAATGTATCGGTACTATATATATTAGGAGACAATTATTAACATTAGCAGATACAATAAAATTAAGTGCGAGTGCAAGTCGGACTCGCACGCGAAGGGTTCCGTATCATTTAAAAAAACGGCAAAGAAGTCACATTTTTTGTATTGGATAATCTCGGAAGGATTTATTTTATTTCATAGCGGTAACAGAAACACATCATTTGTGAAAATTTCGACCATTTGGCGGTTACCTATTTATGTCACCGTGTATAAGTTACAGCCTGGTAATGGACAGACGGACAGACTAACAGATTGACAGATGAACAGACTGTCAGTGGAGTCTTTCTTAAAGGGTCCCGTTTTTACTCTTTAAATACGGAACCCTAAAAAGTAATTGTCTCATAAATATAGTTTTATTGATTATTAAGTTGGTCGTAATTGAATTCTATTATTTAATAGTCAAGCTAACATGTTAAACCATGTCGTAAATCTAAACATCGTTAACAACTGTGAATTAAACAAAAAGTTAACCCCAAATTTAAACAAACAATCATCAACTGAATATCAATAAATTAGTTTTGAATTGTCATTCTAACTCAAATATTACAGCAATTGGTTTAACGTGGAGCAAAAAATCCATCGACTCCGAATTAAAAACAAATATGATATTTTATTCATAAGCCTCGTCGGCATCTATAATAAATAATTAAGATTCGTCTGCGTTTTTGTCCATTAAAATTTTAAAGTATGCCAAATAAAGAAAGGGTAGACGATAAACAAAGGTTCTCGAAATCTTGATGGGAATTCTCCTTGGATGTCGGAAGGATGAAAAAATTTGGGTATTTTGATATGATATTCATATTGATTGCATCCAGTGTGAGCGAAGAGATAAAAGAGCTATATTTTTATACTAGCCGTTGCTCGTGACTTCGTATGCGATAATACTACAAACATTTAATAATAATAATACTCTTTATTGTACCCAGAAAGTATAAATAACAAGAAACATGCAAAATTTAATTACAATACAGTATATAGAGCAGTGATAGCCTAATGGTTGAAACTCGGCCTCTCAATCGAGGGTCCAGGGTTCAAATCCCAGGCACGCCACAGCAGCACCACTGATTTTACTAAAATTATGTGCGTATTAGAATTTAATTATCACTGCTTTACGTTGAAGGAAAACATCGTGAGGAAACCTGCACATCTGAGAGTTCTCATAAAAAAAAGAGTTCTCAAAGGTGTGTGTAGTCTACCAATTCGCACTTGGCCAGCGC
>DWNE01004473.1:0-15135 GCA_018249875.1 Cecropterus toxeus
AGGGTACAAGGTATCCCCCTGTATATTAATCTGCCGCGCCTTAGTGACTCCCAAAATCCCCTCATGGGCTCCCCTACCAATGGATATCACATGACACTACTACTCGTGAATTAATATTATCACAAAAATATAATGTAAAATCAAATATGTAAATGCACATAGGTACAAAGCAAAAATAAAAATGTTTCTATTCGGACCAAGTTCATTAGGAGTGGCATTGGACACGCGGTGATGGCAAATCAGTCACTGCATCATTAGTCACGGCGTTGACATGCCCATTACGCGTCACGCAGTTAAGGCTACCAAATTGGATACTTGTGATTTTTGCAATTATAGGCACGTATTCGGTTAGATTTTTTTCGGAACTCTATTTTCTACTGGGAATAACCATGTTGTTTAAAACGGATAAATTGGCCAATTGTGAGCCAGACTCCTATACGAAGGGTTCCGTACCATCATATATAAAGAAACGTCAAAAATACGTTTGATGTATGGGAGTCCCTTTAAATATTGATTTTATTCTGTTTTTAGGATTTTTTGTACATCATCAGTGATTTTTTTTACCGTCTCATTGTTATCTGGACTGGACCTATTCTTCACCCACATTCAGTTTTAAAAAAATCGTAATTTAGGACTGAAATGATGTAAAGAATAACGTGATGACGAATCATTGACAAACGTTTGACGAATTAGATAATAGAATTCGACGTTATCCCCTCATCACGTTTCACTTGATCTACGTCTAACGTTGCACGTTGGGAAGCTCCCGAGTGTCACGATGTCAGTGTCATTTGTCACGTCGTTCTGAATATCCTTCACTTCACTACAATTTTGAACAGGCTTTTAAGGGTCGATCGACTTTTCAGATAAATACTAGATTTTAAGGGGAAGGATTTCTTAATTACGTAAGAATTCCACTTTTACCATCATGTTTGTTTCTACCCAATTTTAAGCAGTCTGAAGCATTGCTGGGTTATGATTTAAAGAGTGTGGTACCTAGGGGAGACATAGGTCTATGGATTTTACATTTCTAAAGGAAGGTGGGAAGGTTTGCAATTGCCTTGTATGTGACGCCAAACGGTAGAAGTCCAATGTATTAACGTTGTTTCAAGTTATTCAGAGAGATTCACTTAGACTATTCATTACGACTTAGTTGTATCAGTACTTACCTTTGATATCGATCTGGAGTAAGGTCTCCGATCTTATGTAGCGACAATTATTTATCGATTTTCTCGTGCTTACCATCAGATGAACAGTATGATGTTGCAAGTTTCCGTATACAAGAAACGTCATTTGTAAGTATTTTTTAAGAAAATAAGTTAAGTAGTTAGGTATATAATTAAGTAGCGCCAGAAATGGTTTAAAAGATCTTCATAAAATCTCAACCGCATGGTTAATTTACATTTACAATCCGTATGATTGCTAGTTCGCTTCAATTCAATTACGAATCATATAAGAACGGCTTCACGGCGCTTATGGAAGTGGCACTAGGGATGTGAAAAAATAATCGATTATTTAATAAATCGTTTTTTTTTAGAATAATCGATTTCTTGACCATAAATAATCGTTTTTTTATTTACACATCGATTTTTTTCCGTAGTTTTGAATTACTATTATTTATTTCGAAGTTTTAGGTTATGTTAGATATTAGCGTTTTTTTTGGTTGTCAAGTTACATATTGTCTTTTTTTTGGTCGTCCGCTTCTAGCCAGGTGGTGTACTAAATTTTCAAAAAAAAAATCTAATATTTTTTTGCGGAAACATCGATTTTTGGAAAATCGATTGTTTGATTAACATATAAAATCGATTAATATAAAAATTGATTTTTGCCCAGCCAAGTCACATCCCTCGGTGTCACGCAGTTGTCACGACTCATTGATACAATTTTCCGAGCAGTAAAGGGGCATCCATTAATTACGTGAGGCGTTTTTAGTGATTACAACCCCACTCCCCTGGGATGTCATGTTGTTGGATGTCAGTTGAGCTCTTCCTCAATAACACATGAAATTTTTCAAGATATGTGTTCGTAGTGTAGATTCGTTAGATTGATTCAAAAATGAAAACAAGAAATAATTTTCTTGATAAGTATTCTTATTTAAGACTAGTTACGATTAGCATTTAAGATTGCTTAGAATATTCTAATTTGGTCATATTTTAATGAAAAACCATGTTCTGTTTACTTTAACACAATTTTCTCGCAATTTTACTGTATTCTATCCAATCAACATTTTTATGATAATAAAAAACAACACCCCTTTCCTGTCCGATTTTCCTGTACACGGGGGTTAAAAATATATATTCAAAAGTAGTAAGTAGTAGAGAAGAGAATTCTTAGTACTCCTAGCAGCGATTAAATCATATAAGTAGGTAGGTACATATTAATTGCCTTGCACGTAATTTTCGGGTAAAGAATTGATGATACTACTGTTGTCATACAATTACTGACCCCTGCTGGACATAGGTCTCCTTATTGTTACTAACGATGTTACTAGGTCCTATCTTTGTCTTCTTTTATTATTTTTCTATCAAGTAATCCTTGATTGGTGTGGATGTGATACAGTAGGTATGCTGCTTCTTTCGACTCTTTCATTGATAATAACCGTTGTTTTCAAGGGCAATTTTATGGATGGATATCACCAACTCTAATTGCCTTCAACTATGTTAATGTAAAAAAGACAAAAATATATACAACTATAAAATAGAAAAACTGAAACAAAAAATATATAATATAAAAAATAAAATACTGACACAATTTAAATTGCACAGCAGTCTTTCAATAGTCTCGTTTAATACGGTAAAACGTCTTGTATACTGTAAGAAATTCGACACTTATCGTTTATTTTTCTTCCATGAAAAATTACATCGTCGAAGGGCAAGAACAAAATGTTATTGTATCTTAGAAGCGCCGATGTTTACTATAACGAACTATTTAACACGATATACGACGCATTGCTGGAATGACCTGAATATCACCGTCGCTCCTAATTAAGTGAAATGAACCGAAAATATTTAGAGCATGGCTTTGCTGATGTTTCTAGTAATCGATCATGAATATAATACGACGACAGTTTCCACGGGAGAGGTCATAAAGACGTAGCCATCAGCGTCCGTAGGCAGGCATAAATCAAAGCTAAGACATCTACGAGACTATGATTAACGATTTTTATTAACCAGAAAGGATTTACGGACATTTTGGTAACAAACGTTAACCTTGTCATGTTCATTATTAACAAGCATGATTTATCTTTAATATTGAGAAACATGTAACAAGATCGGTTTTTAAGAGACCTATTTATGTATGTTTTGATGGTGAAATCAGCGTCGTAGCGTGGGCTTGTCCTGAGAATCTGTCGCCCTTAATTGCAGTCAATAAGGCTAGTCTCTGGCTTGACTAATAAGATTGATGGGAGGCGGGAGTTTCTCCCATTTGTAAAGTACTTAGTTGCAAAATAGTTGTTCCCGTAGTTGTAAAGTAAAGTTCTTTGTATAGGAAATTAGTACTACACATTATTTTTACAGTACATGCAACTAGACTTTCCGCCCTCAAAAATGCTTCCTGGGGTAGTCTAAATTCCTCTGCCCCTGGCACTCTATGCCTCCGGTTATGCCTTTGCATTTACCTAACATATTTTATTTCCCTTTGCGAGGTGTTACATAGGTTTTTATTCTTCACTGACACAAGTTTTTTTTTGAGATCGAAGTAACAAACGAGCACGCAGACCACCTGATGGTAAGTTGTAACTGCCGCCCAAATACATCTGTAAGCAACTTCGTGTACTTACAACAGAGGTTTTATCTGAATTCGATCGCAGGTACATTGCTATTCCCAAGAACTAAGATGGTCGCCACATATGAGTGAGCTGGCAACCACATCCTTCCACTGAAACGCAAGAATTCACGTTTCACGACAAGACAAGAAGTGTATCGATCAGAATTTTGCTAAGTCGGAGGCAAGATCGCAAGCAAAATTACATAATTATTATCTCTTAAAAACTAGACTATGACGTATAATGCTCTCATTAAATCACTTTATATTATCTGTATATTTATATGATACATTAACCTGGGCAAATAAATGTAAGTATACGAGCGATAGACGATAATAGACGAGCGGTTTTGTTAATACTTCAACTGACAGTCATTTGCCGTAAGCCTTGTTTGTTCGTATTTATAATATTTATTTATATATTTATTGCACCTTTATAATATAAAGTTACAATAGGGCAAACATAATGCCTGATGGAATTCTCTACCAGTCAACCCTGGTGGCTGGAAAATTTGCATATGGTTGCGTTGGTTATAACGGCTGGAATATGCTCATATTTTACGACCTTTCACAACCCATTCCTACTTATATAAAGCCTTATGCTAATGTCGGAGAAAATCCCGTACGTTGCACAATATTAAAAACTCTGCACCTGCACTGGACGTGTCTGTGGGCGTCCCATAGCGCTGTCATGTACAGTTCTGTTTTTATTCTACTTCCACATTTCTTTAAGTCTGAAGTTACGTTAGTAGCTTTACTCTCCATAATTGTATTTTAAATATATTTTTATTATTAGAAATATTAAAAATGAGCTATAAATTTCTATAATATATAAGTACCATATACCTAAGTAACGCTGGTAGATAGGTCTAAAGTTATTTATTGCTTTATTACATAATTATTATTAGTTTGTACAACCGTGGTACTAGTTAATTCATATGTTAGGTATATACTTCTTTGCGCTAAGAAAATATTCTATTAAATATTTAACTACTTAAATATGTAATTGAATACTTACATTCATTATTTTTTACGATTCATTCCAATTTCCGTGATAATCTTTCTTTTGCTTTAGCAAATTAAGACGTCAGTTTATGTATAAGAAAATAAATTATAGAATTCCTAAAAAAATAAGGGGGTGTAGGTAATTTAAGAATATATCATGTAAACAAACAGCAAAAACCTTGAAAATGGGTTTGTAAGTTTTCTTAGCGGTCAAATAAGAATCTAAACTACACTAGTACAGTAGCATCTATTTATAAATTACTGACTTATAGTTTTTAAATTATAAAGAAATATCTGTACACGTTTAAAATATTTAGTAGTTTCCATAAAATGAGTCTCTAAATTAATACCTAATTACAATTTTTCCCAGAATCAAACCCGTTCTTCGCTGCAAACCATTTTGCTACTCAACCAACTCATCCCTATTCATACTCGCATATAAAAAGCGGACCTGGCCTATTTCAGTGGTTCCTCCCGCACAACCTCGCGGCATGTCCGGTTGCTAGGTCGCTCGGTATTAGTACATCGGGATATCCGTACAATATGCGCTGTATATTGTTATCAATTATCGCGCTCTACGCTGTCACCGAACCCGTGAGCTGTTCCGATGTGGGTAAAGATGGCTTCAATTTCTATAAAGGTACATTGAAACCAGTAATTTTATAAGTAATGTTATTTTGTAAGATGGTACAATAAGTACCTATGGTTTAATATGGGGAGTTATCACCGCCACTCCTACTTCTACCTTAACGCGGTTCTCCCGTTTCTACGCGACCAACTTAGTCCTCGGGAGTGGCAACGCATCTGTAATTGACTTCAGACACAATCCCTATTCTATATGAAGTTGGTAAGAGATGTGCATGAGGGTCTTTGACCATTTACCATCAGTTGAACTGTGTGCTCGTTTGCTTCTACAATGTGATAAAAAAAGTGAAGATTCCTACCATATTTGCAGTTAGACATAGGACATTAACTGCCTTACGTGAAATCAAAATATTCTAGACATTTTATCCGCGTATTTTACTGTTTTTATCTGATACCATCTCGATATTTTTTACTCTTTGTAAAATGTTGCTCGAAGAGATATTATTTTATAAATCTCAAAAAATCTTCAGCATTTTCCTTTATACCTGTGGGCTACATAGGAGATCTTTTGAAATGAATTTTCCATCAATAGCGCTAGATTTTAATTGGAACCTAAAACGGGTGCTGTTCGGCTTGAGCGTTCTTTCATCGTTCAGCTGCGAAAAATAAAAGCTGCTTTACCTCAGTCAGGTCAGGAATAATAGTGGAATATCAAAGAAAAGGTTATTGACTCCAATTTTCAGGAAGCTTGTTGGTATCAGGTTATGTGCTTAAGTATTAAGTTATGTCTATAAATATTAAGCATCTATTTAACCATTTGGAGCGATTTCGTAATCGTAAATAAAAATTCAATAAAAATGGGACGCTCGCTTTGATATATTTTTAGATTGTTATTGAAAGCAGATATTTTTATCATCACATAATTTATTCCAATAAAGATAATAAAGTAATTGTTTGACGCTTTAAATGAATTTGTCTAAAATAGGGATTAAATCTATAGTACATAGAGTGCAATATAATATTCACTAATAATGAAGTGGAAAATTACGTAAATACGTCCCAATTCAGTTAATTACGGATTTACGTGTGGGTTTCATAGTAATAAGATTACTCTCGCCTGAAAATCACTGAATTACATTTATGTTCTTGAGATATTCATGTACGGATGTTCCTGTTCTTACAATGTTATGAATCATGTACCTATACAAAGGAATTTGGCCAGACTTGAAAAAGTAAAATACATAATGCGCTTGAGACCTAATTTAATTGGCTAGGAATTTTTCATGTACTCGTATATGTAGGTACGAGTAGGTATGTCAAAGGGACAGTTCTTGTGAGGGGAATTTTATATATTTTTTTTTGTTACAGATTACATACGGGGTCGAAACGATGATATCATAGGTGAAGAGATGGACCTCGGTGATCGCATGGTTTGTAAGTATTTGTACAAACAGACAATGGATATGTATGTTTGTTTTATCGGTTTGATTTACAAATTTTTATGTTATTTTGTTTCGTTCTAAAATACATGCATTTGATGATTAGACTGAATTTGATGATATTTTTAGACAAGGAGGACATTACTGAGAATTAAATAGATAATACCGAATATACTAAAAAAAAATTAAAGCGAATTTGTTTTCAGATTTCTACCGGACACCGTTGCAGCTATATCCCGGATTAATGCCGGTATTCGAGCAAGAATACAAAAAAAGAAACGAAAATATATTTAAAAGTTAGTACTTATCAGTCATTTAAATTTAAACATATAAGGCTTCTTCAAAATTACAATACAAGAGTCTTTAGTTATTTATTATTTTTTATAAACTACAATAATATCTTCCAATAAATAGTGAATAGAAATTAACGTTTTTGACAGGTTTGAAGCATGACCATATCATGATGATACCTATAGTTGTGTTCAGTGGCGTAGCGTGGGCTTACGCCGTCCGTGGCGGAAGTTGAACTCACCACACATTATACAAATTTTGACGACCAAAAAAAAACGACAATATCTAACTTGACGACAAAAAAAACGACAACATCTAACTTGATGACAAAACAAGGTTGCCAAATTTATTTTTGCCGCCCCTCAAATCCGCTTTTGGCGCCCCTCAAAATGTGCCGCCCGGGTCGAACCGCCCCTCCGCCCCCGCCGTCGGTACGCCACTGGTTGTGTTTCTGAGTGTGTGGGGTACCTATACTACTGTAGTACCTATTAGATTTTTAGTACATACATAACATTTGTTTTCAGATCACATGATGAACAAGGAGGGTCTATATCTAGAGATTCCGAGGAAGCGAACTTCAAAAACCGCGCTGTCTCTCATGATGCAGAACAAACTGGATCCTTACTACTCGTAATAATATTCTATTTTTTATATAAAAGTTGCATAAAACGAGCATGCAGTCACACTGATGGTAAGTCACCACTGCCTATGGATATCTGTAACCAGCCCCAGATAGTAGGCTACCTTAAATCGGCCACTGATGCGTTGATACACCTTAGGATTGGGTTGCATTGCCTTACGTCTTTATATGAACGCATCCTACAAAGCACTTATCGCCGTTATTGCTCAGTGGCGTAGTGTGCCTTGGCGGGGCCCCGTATTAAAATTGTTCGGAGGCCCTTAGGAAGGGTAGGTAAAGATTTCTCACGAAAAAATTGCATATAATTAAAAGAAACATTTATTCATCATTATTATCTATCTGTCGAAATTTGGGAAGTTTTTTTAATTTTTGCTTACGCATGTTGGGGGCCTCCGTGGACCTGGGGCCCCCTATATTTGATACGGCAGATATGGCGGTAACTACGCCCCTATTACCGCTATAATGTAGCAATAGTTGTGGCCCTAGTGCCTCCGATGTCGATCCACTAAGAGTTCTGTCTATAGTAATTAAGTCTAAAACAATTGACATCAATTATATTTACCGTAAACTTATTATTTCACTACTGCACTGCTGAAGGCGTTTTCACATTGAATAAGTAGATCTGTATGTAATTTAATACGAGCCAATGTAATATTGTTAGAAGTGATATCATAAGTACCTATATTTAATCTCAAATCTTTACATTTATAATTTCAGGGACGCGGAACACTACTGTCTTTACGGCAAGTAACAAAATAAAACGGTAGGAAGATGTTTTATATAAAGTAATTAAGATAATTTTAAAGACAAGTCATGTAATTTTTTCCCATTTAATTTAATACTAAATATTTTGTTTCAGGTTTGGCATAATAATATTGGTTTTAAAGTATAATGTAGTTAAAATATTTATTTGCGTAATCAATTTATAAGTGAAATATACATTTCAATATTCCCTACTCTTATATCCTATATATTATGAAAAGTATCTGAGCTGGAAGCAGACATAATAATATTTTTTTTGTTTATAATTCATACGAATATAATGTTAATTAAAATATTCATATAGATCTACTATGGGTTTAATAATTGTAAAGACGAACTAATTTAATAAAACAAAAAATAAACTAGCTGTTTTCATTTCTTCTGAATATCTTAACCTAAGTAAATATTTAACCTTTGTACCCTACAAAGGATTTTTCAAGTAAATTATACAAGAACTATTATTTTAGACTTAATTAAATCGAATGTACTATACAATGAAGACTGAACAATGGTGAAATGAAAATGATATTTATTACAACATCTAAAATACGAAAGCCTCATCACTGTGATGATTTTGTTTTTTAGGCGAAAATGAAATTGATTCAAATTATCGCAAGGTAGTGGTTTGAATAAGTTTTTAAATATTGCGTGACACGGGTGTCCGAATCGCAAGCTCTATTTGGAAGCAATTGTGAAAATTAACTTTGACTAGCTAATACTCAAGGACATCTTTATCAATTTTATCATGTTGAACGTCAAAATGTTACAAATGTTTTATATACGACCAAATTATTAAAAAAGTAAACGGGTACATCGTATAAACAAATATCTAATAAACAAATAGTGGCATTTATAGAGAAAGATGATCACTGATGAATATAATTTATCATTTGCTTTAACATTTGTCAGTTGACATTTAATCGTACATTTGCTGTAAGACAGTCATAACCAATAATGCCTGTCAAGAAAAGTAATAATTATGCATGCTTATTTTGATTTAGGGTACGTGGTAAGTGCGACACTTATATAAGGCGTTTTAATTAATTTCTCCTGGGTAGCAAACTAGCATTAACATGGTGAGGCGTAACACAGACTTGTGTTCTTCATTGTTTACATGTTCCCAAAAATATCACAATTTGTATGATATACAAGATCGCAAGGGAAATTACATTAACTATATGTATAATTTTAACATTTTATAATTTGACATTAACTATATGTATAGCAGATTTCGGTCGGAGTACTGCTTTTATAATATTAATAAAATCAACCGTTGAACATTGCGGCTTAAATCAAAATTAAAAATGCTCCTGGACAAACTTTTACAAAAGTTTTGTTTACTTCGTTAAGAATTGTTCGCTTATGCGATACAATGATAAAAAGTTTACGGAATCCGCAGAATACCTTGTTCTATCTTAAAGTTAAACGGAACTAGCAACTACCATTATTAGATTTGAAAACTTAATTTTTACTTTTACCTTTGATAAAACGTTTTATCACAATGGAAGATGTAAATTCTTCTTATTTTAATGTTATGTACATAGGAAGTTAAATGGATCTGTGAAAGGACACGCTCTCTTTTTCATGTTGGTATACTGAAGTCTAAATTTGTGGTCTAGGGAACGTACAAAAATAAAGTATATAGATAGTTCTATGGTTAATTTCAAAATGAGACAATACTGAACATTAAAATTGCTAATACCAAAGTCTATCCTGGATTAAATAGCTTAAAATTTCTTGGTATTAAAATAGGAAATATTTTTACTTGGTAATTTTGTGGAACCGAATTCATTTTTAGTGAGAACTTTATAGTTAGTGAGTGATGCTTTCGTACTTCAAACAAGTGCCACGTTAAGTAAGTGGGACATAAAATATTATGGAAATCGGCCGAAAAAATGTCAAAGATATATTTTGAACAAAATAAGTATTTATCCACACCATAAAATTTCCATGATAACAGTCCTCATCTCGCCTCATTGTTGTTGTAATCAGTTCAGATAAGTGCTTAATATTGGTCCTGGCGTCCTCAATCCCGCGATGCCATTTTACGAGATTTGATCCAGGATGACATGTGCGCGACAAATGGACAAATAACGTATCTTCTACCGATCCGATTCTCATGAAACTTAAAATGAACATTATGTACCTAGGATGGAATAATTCAAAGGAAAAATAATAATATATACCTATATATCGACTAGAAGTTGGTTTCTATTTTTGTTATTTTTTTTCTTACATACACAGTACGAGTACATAATTCTGAAGTCAGCGCTCGTATACTCTTATATCCTATGAGATTCGTCGTTGTAATCTAACAAATTAATTATGTTGAGCGCCGACTTCGGGACAATGTATTATGTACTGTGTATATAAAAAAGCAACATATAAATGATTTTAGAAGTCGGTTTTTTTATTTTTTAAGTAATAGGTGAAAGTCGAGTCACTACACTCTCTCAGATCGCGTTCCTCTTTGAATCAGCGGCGCGTTATTAGCCGCGTTGCGATGGCGATGCCAGCGCCAGGCTGTTCCTAGCGCTACCTGGTGGCGAATTTATGAATTCGATCTTTCGCCTTTCGCGCAAATGTTTGGCGTAAATGAATACATTGGCGACATAGCGACATTCGTATTCCCCAGATGGTTGTTTGATTATCTTCTAAGGGCAGCGATTTGGTTTTTTCTTTTCCGATAAGAGGAATCGCAAAATAAGACTTGCGTTTTCTCCTCAGGATGCCCTTGTCGTAAACTCCCGAGCCGCCGGTGAGGCGGTCCTGCCTATACACTAACGTCTACTCGTATGTCCGGACTCTTATTTCTTTCATTGTTGGATGTCCTGAAACAGAAATTGACAATTAGATGTGATACAAGTATAAATATATTCAACCTACAGCTTTTGTTTATTGCGTCAAATTTATTTTAATAATTCACATAGATTCTTAAATCTTATTCATATTTTATATCTTTATGAATACGTTTTAACTTGGGACAACGTTAAAATCTTTAACATATTTTCGACATAAAATTCAGTTCTTTGACTAGAAAGGTAGCTAATGTTTGAAGTCATGAAAAATCAACCTTATTTCAATTTGTGTAAGTGTAAAACCACAGATAGTGGCACTTCGCGTCATTCTACGAAACATTGTTCGAAAGTACGGCGATAGATGGCGTTGCGACGGAATTTATTCACGATTTTCTTAAAAATCGTATTTATTGTTGGAATTTGTTCAAAAATACTTTATTTAGTAAATAAAAACATATACTTTTATGTATACGAAAATGAAAAAAATCTAAATGTATTTTTTTTATATTCTCAAACAAAAATTGACAAAGTCTGAAACGCGGTATCGTAATTTTCGACTTTGGTTAGTATATATACTCGGCGGCGTCCTTATCTGCTGGAAGTGTATTCTTTAGTGTGATGCCACTACTGTACACAGATCGCTAGCTCTAGTTAGAAGGTCTACAGCACGTGACGTCACGCGCTCGTTGTCAGGCTACGCTTCTTGTAACGTGCGCTGCGGACGCTCGCCCGCGCGGCTGCGACGGACCGGCGGCGCACTTTCCTTGGGCGGCCTCTCCCAAACCTTACGCGGTTTTAGTTAACTCGTTAGCTTAGCTCCGGTTAAATCTTGAGCACTTCCATCATATGGCGGCGAGAGTAACACTCGAATGCCAGATTTTTGCAGTTTTACGCACTAGATAAAGAAATACTATTTTTCAATCGGTTGTTTAATTTATGAACGGAATTTTACTTCTTGAAATATGTCATTGGAATTAAAATTTAAAAAGAAAATAATTATGAGATTCAAAAATATTTAAATAAATACGATTTTATATCGGCGACACGGTGGTATGCAGCTAATAAATTAAAATTATAATATTTTTTATCTTCAAAATATTATTGTTAGAATGTGTTTAATGTGAACTATTTTATGCCTACCCATAATAAATATCATAATTTAATGACACATTTAATTATACACTTACAATTAACTTGATGTACTTATTACATAAGCTAAACGGCACGAAAATGTGCTTGTTTTTAAGGTTAAAGACATTACAAACGGTTGAATACTTAGTTTAATTTTTTCTAAAGCTTCAGGAGGTAAATAGTGCGGAAAGTCTTAAATCCCTTGACAGAACTACAGAAATAGAAATGTATTTTCTATCCTCACTTCGATTCGTTGATAACTAGTAGGTAATCAGTTCAGATAGCGGGCGAAATTGCAAGTGGCGTGAGATCCCATGGGTATGCCCTCTTAACTCTACTCCTGATGCCGTATATTATTTTGTGAATTTTTAGAAAGAACAACTAAATAATTAATGTTTGTGGAGATGGCAGAAGTGTTTTACATACGTACCTATGACAACTGAGTGCATTTTTGCTTAGTTTTACTTAAAAGTTAGATTGATTAGATATTTATATTTTTTTATATAGAAGTAACAGTATGATTGTTTGTTTGTTTGTTTGTATGTATGTTGGTCGCAAATAATTTGACCCAAAAAACATTACTAATATTTTTTTACTTGATACAAACTCAAAGACAAGTGTCATTTCCCGGGTAAGCTTGTTTTTTTTTTTATTAAAGCGACCACGCGACCAAGTCATAAGTATAATACACCTAATACTCGTATTTACTGGCACAATCACAAAATTGACTTAATTTTTTTACGAGTAATTTTATTTCATTTCCGGTTCTTAAACTGTATTTTTGAGAAAATTAATAACGAACGTGATTCGCTTCCAAATTCCTCGGGACGGGTGCGGCTTGACGATTTCCTCCTTCAGCGCCGGCTGTTGTAAAATTTATTATATTTTATGAATTATTGCGGTGGATAATTATGCTTACAGAACTTTTAATGGTGGTTATTAAATACAAATTGTACTAAAATGCTCATAAATTGTAGAAATTTGAGACTGTTCAGCTGTCAATTCTTAAATTGCGAATTTTAATTTTGCATGTAAATGCGTAGAATAGTTTTTCGGTACCTACCATATATCATATATATTTCAAGGTATGGCTGAAAACAAAAACATAAACCAGCAAAGTACAACGCAATATAAGGGCAAAACGTAAACAATTAATGTAACATGCCTAATAAACTCGTACTTACTGAGGGTATAGAGAAAAAATCATCAACATTCAAGACATCAACCCATTATTGGTCCAATGCTGGGTACGGGTCTTCTCTCATAATAAGAGTGATTCAGGCGATAGTCTGACGCGCTGCCAAGTGTGTGTTGTCAGACTTCACACACCATTGAATTTATTCTTAAAGAACTCTCCTACATTACTCTCGATGTTTTCCTTTACCGTAAAACTGTGATAATTAATTTCTTATACGCACATCATTTTAGAAAAAATAATGTTGCGTCTGGGATTCGAACTTCGGCCCCACTGCTCTAAAGAAAACATACAGCGTTTTAATTATAGTGATTGTACAATTGAGGTTTTACGTGTTCGGGTGAATCAGTATCGATACCGGTTTATTTAGCAAATATTTTTATGTTTACAATAATTTATAACACAAATAAAAGTTGTTTTTGTTAGATCGCGATCGTCAAGTAAAGCAATAAAGCATTTCTAGGGTCTCTGACAAACAAAACAGGGAGTCAAATATAAGGTTATTCGAAGCGGTGGCATGCCGGGTTCTGTTTATTGGAAAAGTTCCTAAAAGTTCAAAACAAACAACCGAGAAAGGTAGATTCGTTTTAATAAAGCCTAAAACAGTATGTTTAAAGTCGTTTTGTTTTATCATTACAGTTTGTACTTAAGTTCAGTTTATTTGACTTCATACTAGTAAATTAATCGAGTACCATAATGTTTTATGGCATTATTATTTACGGAATTTATTTTGGAGTGGAATTGCCTGAAATTTAAAAGTATACACAAATGTCAAGATAAAAAGCACATCTTTACAGATGTTCGTGTCTATAATTACTCATAAGGTGCATTGAATTGTAATTTACTACTTCTTTCTTCTTCTTCTTTAACGACCCGCGAGGTGGTTACCATGACGGTCTGACGCGCAGTGGGTTCCAGGTTCGATCCCCAGTCAGTAATCATAACCAATTATAGTGTAAAGCGGTTCTTTCATGTCGGTGGAAGGTGTAGTTACCAACTCACTTTCATATGCGGCGATCATCTTCGACCTCCAGAATATCAACGCACGGGGTTGACCGATAGAACGTACTTTAAAGCTGTTCATGGGCGGGATTGACCACTTACTGCAAACTGATGAGGTGAAGTGCATGTTTCAATCTTATTAAAAATCATAACCAAATCCAAATGCAAAACTTTCGTTAAAAATTTAACATTAAAATCATAACAATAAAACGCTTTCTACACTCATAGCCCCACATGCAATTTTTTTCCTGTGTCGTGGGTACCATGGACACACAAAGAGTACACAAACACCTAGACCCAGAATACAATCTAAGCTCATCATTTAGATGTCTCTCTGGCTGGGGATCTAACCTGGAAGCCACTGCGTCTCAGACCGGTATGGTGACCGCTCGGCCATGCGGGTCGTCAAACAATATTATTGGTTGTCGCATAGACATATCCTTCTTCCAAAATGGACGGATATAATGTTTCTGTTAATTTTACCGTATAAATCACATCATAAGAAGACCTAATTTTCTCAAT